>PIJE02000283.1:42500-43755 GCA_002895965.2 Coryphaenoides rupestris | reverse complement strand
AATCTGACGTCTCCCGTAGCAAACCAGTGACTGTAAACTGTCCGACCGTCTCCCCTAGCAACCACTGACTGTACACTGTCCCGCCGTCTCCCCTAGCAACCACATGACTGTACACAATCTGACTGTCTCCCTAGCAACTACCGACTGTACACTGTCCGACCGTCTCCCCTAGCAATGACTGTACAAAATGTCTGACTGTCTCCCCTAGCAAACCACCGACTGTACACACTGTCCGGCCATCTCCCTAGCAACCACCGGACTGTACACTGTCCGACCGTCTCCCCTAGCAACCACCGACTGTACACTGTCCGCCGTCTCCTAGCAACCACGTACTGTGCACAATCTGACCGTTTCTCCCCGAGTGTACAGTCAGTGGTTGCTAGGGGAGACGGTCGGACAGTGTACAGTCAGTGGTTGCTAGGGGAGACGGTCGGACAGTGTACAGTCGGTGGTTGCTAGGGGAGACGGTCAGATAGTGTACAGTCAGTGGTTGCTAGGGGAGACGGTCGGACAGTGTACAGTCGGTGGTTGCTAGGGGAGACGGTCAGATTGTGTACAGTCAGTGGTTGCTAGGGGAGACGGTCAGATTGTGTACAGTCAGTGATACTAATGGGCTACATTTCAATTCAATTCATGCAGAATAAATTTGGTCTGGATAATTCTCTGCAAAATAAGATTATTTTGTGAGATTGTTTATTTAACACAGCCGGATGAATAAAGCTGATCATAGTTAGTAGCCTCGCAATAGGCTATAATAAAATGTGCATAATAATCAAAATAACAATCACAATAATAATAATGATTATTATTATTAGAAACGCCTAATACTACTACTACTACTACTACTACTACTAATAATAATAATAATAAACGCCTCATAATAGTAATAATAATGTAGCCTATATTGTAATAACATCACATTCAATTATTTCATGAATTCCTGCTCTTCTTTGTCTGCAGGCTTCACTGCAGGAGGCCTCGAGTCCAGCGTCTTTATAAAGACTTTAATACATAAACTTACAACCTCTCTTGTAAGAGTTAATTCAAACTTTCTTCTAATAATTTGTTAGGCCTATGTTTTTATTATTATTATTGTTATTATTATTGTTATTATTATTATTATTATTATTATTATTATTATTATTATTATTTTCATTATCAAATGTGAAACCCTCATAATTTAGATTCCACATTAGATAGTCCTAGTAATATAGTTTAAGGAGATCTAGGCCTAATTATAACTTAATATTCATCC
>PIJE02000283.1:32500-37500 GCA_002895965.2 Coryphaenoides rupestris | reverse complement strand
GTGTGTGTGTGTGTGTGTGTGTGTGTGTGTGTGTGTGTGTGTGTGTGTGTGTGTGTGTGTGTGCGTGCTATACACTGAACTCAGAATCTCTTTGTTTCGATCTCGCCGGCAGCAGCGGAGGCAGCAGTCCAGAGACGCGTTGTTTTGGTTCAAAATCTTGCGCAAAACACATGTTTCCCACAACAGGTCGCAGGCAGCTTAGGCCTACAACAGCTCATGTACCTTATTCTGATCGGCAAAGCGTTGACAGGAATGTGTCTTTATGTGTTATAGTGTTTAGCCTTCATGTTGCAGACACACAGCCAGTAATCCTGTTGTTTGGACCACTGATCAGCTGGGAAAGTCACGCTGGTAATCAAATTAAAAGAATCATTTTCCCCGCTAGTGGCGGGAAAAACAATCATTTTCATCAATCAGTGAACAAAAGATTGTTGTTTAGGTTGTCTTACACCTAAAAACAATATCAATACATACGTATAATCGCCCCAATCGTATTCATTACATTTAAATATTCATTAAGTGCCGATGATGCATTGGTACTTAATGAATATTTAAATTCACAAATTCAATTGACAGAAAAAACAATTACACATTTTAGAGAAGAGAAGAAAACGGTACAAACACTAAATAATGACTCATTCACTAACCAATGCTATTTAAATCCTCCTTCAAAAATGTCTCATAGGAATGTTTGGCTATACAGGCCGTGGTCTATTGATATCCAAACGGTTCATTAATCTATAATCTCCAAGAGAATAAAACTACTTTCTCTGCTGTTTGCCGTTACGTCTGCGTTCTGTCTTTCTGTGAGTTGTGTTCTGTGACTTCATGGGTCTGGATGTGGGCAGGGTGTCCGGGTCTGTGGGGGAATAGACCCCCCGTAGTTCTGCACAGACATCCTCTCTCCACCCTGCAGGACTCTCAGGGTTCCTATCCAGAGGTCAGGGGTCAGAGCCGCAGGTCCCTTTGGGTGTTTGAGGCCCGTAGGCGCCCTCTAGCGGCCGGGGATGAAGGCTGCACCCAGACAGAGAGACTTGGATCTGAACACCAGGATCAAAATCGTGTTCTTTTTTTCTTAAATTACATTGATATTCATTTTATACTGCAGGACATTTAAATAATATTCATAT
The DNA here is from genome assembly GCA_002895965.2 of Coryphaenoides rupestris. Classification (NCBI taxonomy): domain Eukaryota; kingdom Metazoa; phylum Chordata; class Actinopteri; order Gadiformes; family Macrouridae; genus Coryphaenoides; species Coryphaenoides rupestris. The sequence continues at coordinate 36,370 of PIJE02000283.1, read as the reverse complement.
TGGCTCTATATTTTGTAGTAAAATGAGAGCTATTCTATTTGATTCTGTTCTGTTTTATTCTGTACTATTGCCATTCTGTTCTGTTTTGTTCCATTTGATTCTGTTCTATTCAATTTGATTCTATTCTATATTCTATTCCATTCTAATCTAGTAAAACCAAAACTGTGTTTCGTAGTATCTCTGGAAATTCTTAGCAGTGTTCTATTTCAAACTGAAACAGCATCTAGTAATGTTTCTTCCACTCGTACTAAACCCTCTGCGATGACATTAAATCAAAATGCTATTACAGGATTATGAGTTAATCACATTTAATCTCCCAGTTTGTTTTCATGAACAACAATTTATTGCTCAGGTTTTTAGAATTAAATCATTTTTATAAATATATTTGTCTTATTAATGATTAATAATTGGTTCATTTTCTTACACCCTGTGTGTGTGTGTGTGTGTGTATTGGTGGATGTGTGTGTATCGGCATGTGTGTGTCTGTGTCAGTTAGTGTGTGTATATTTGGGAGTGTATTCGTGTGTGTGTGTGTGTGTGTGTGTATATTTGGGAGTGTATTCGTGTGTGTGTGTGTGTGTGTGTGTGTGTGTGTGTGTGTGTGTGTGTGTGTGTGTGTGTGTGTGTGTGTGTGTGTGTGTGTGTCAGTTAGTGTGTGTATATTTGGGAGTGTATTCGTGTGTGTGTGTGTGTCAGTTAGTGTGTGTGTGTGTCAGTTAGTGTGTGTATATTTGGGAGTGTATTCGTGTGTGTGTGTGTGTCAGTTAGTGTGTGTGTATTTGGGAGTGTATTCGTGTGTGTGTGTGTGTGTGTGTGTGTGTGTGTGTCAGTTGTGTGTGTATTTGGGAGTGTATTCGTGTGTGTGTGTGTGTGTGTGTGTGTGTGTGTGTGTGTGTGTGTGTGTGTGTGTGTGTGTGTGTGTGTGTGTGTGTGTGTGTGTGTCAGTTAGTGTGTGTGTATTTGGGAGTGTATTCGTGTGTGTGTGTGTGTGTGTGTGTGTGTGTGTGTGTGTGTGTGTGTGTGTGTGTGTGTGTGTGTGTGTGTGTGTGTGTGTGTGTGTGTGTGTTTATGTGTGTGTTTGTTGGGAGTGTATTCGTGTGTGTGTGTGTGTGTGTTGTGTGTGTGTGTGTCAGTTAGTGTGTGTATATTTGGGAGTGTATTCGTGTGTGTGTGTGTGTCAGTTAGTGTGTGTGTATTTGGGAGTGTATTCGTGTGTGTGTGTGTGTGTGTTTAGTCGTGGTGTGGATTGGGAGTGTATTCGTGTGGTGTGTGTGTGTGTGTGTGTGATTGTGTCAGTTCGCTGTGTGGTGTATTGGGAGTGTATTCGTGTGTGTGTGAATGGTGTGTGGCCTGTGTGTGTCAGTTCGTGTGTGTATATTGCGGAGTGTATTTGTGTGGTGTGTGTGTGTGTGTGTGTCAGTTCGTGTGTTGTGTATTTGGGAGTGTATCGTCGTCGTGTGTGGTGTGTGTGTGTGTGTGTGTGTGTGTGGTGTGTCAGTTCGTGTGAGTGTATTCGTGTGGGTGGTGATGTGTCAGTTAGTGTAGTGTGTGTGTGTGTGTGTCCTGGTGTGCAATGTGTGGTGTCGTGTGTGTGTGGGTGTGTGGATGTTGTGTGTTGTGTGTGTGTCAGGCTACAGTTGTCAAACAGCTCCTCAGTCTCTCTTCATACGACAGCAGAACGATCTCACAGAACACGTCAGTGGTTTCCTGGCCTCAGATCACAGGACAGGAACGTGGAGGATCGGGCCGGTGCTCTCAGACGGGGTTCTGTGGCCTCTAGGGGTACTCTGAAGGATTGCAGGCGGTACCAGGAACATGAGCGAGATAAATGCTCTCTTTTAATATTGAACAATAATAATGAACAATTGTAAAACAATATGAAAATGAATGAATACCCGCTTAATACAATTTCGGAAAACCTGGATAGTGTCATGGTCAAATGTTTGGTAAATCTTTCCACTAAGAGCATATCGCTTTGACTTTAAAGGGGTGCTTGGCTGAAAGAAAATTGGGATTGGGCCTATGACCTCTGACCCTGTCTCTTATCAGTATCTCATCAGTATCTCATCAGTATCTTATCAGTATCTTATCAATATCTTATCAGGATCTTATCAGTATCTCATCAGTATCTCATCAGTATCTTATCAGTATCTTATCAGTATCTTATCAGTATCTTATCAGTATCTCATCAGTATCTTATCAGTATCTCATCAGGCCCCCGTATCGTCCTGGAGTTCTGCTGTCTCTCTCCACAGAGATCTTCGTGGCGTTCTTTAGTCGCGCTAGCAAGCTTTCCTGCTTTTCTTCTTCTCCAAGAATAACATTACATTACATAACTGTTGGTGTAGGTCTTGTGTGTACAAGGCAACTCTCTCCGCTATAAGAAAAATGTTAATATTTATGTTTTGAAAACTAGGCTTTCTTCGCTCCAATAGAATATTATATATATATATATATATATATATATATATATATAATATGAATGCTTGAAACCTGCTCTATTCTTATCTTTATGTACCACAGCAATATATTGCTGTTGTTTTCAACAAATGTACTTTTTGTAAGTGGCTTTGGATAAAGCGTCTAGAAAACTAGAAGGTGTTTCTGTCGGTCCTCAGCTGTGTAAAAATTGAATGTTCATCTTTCCTCTCAGAGTGAATAGTTCAGTCGTGACACCGCTGGCTGTGTTCTGGGCGTACAGATGCTGTCATGAATACAGATGTGCTGTTCTAGTGCTGCGTCACCCTCTGTACAGGGCTGTGCTGTTGGGCCGGATGTCATTGTTTTGATTACATTGTGAGACAAACGTTTGAATTCTTTTTATTGATCGTTTTATATATCAAATCCATTCGCCCTCTGTCCTGTCTGGAGGTGATTCTCGTTGTGTTCTACATCGTAGAATCCCTCGTGGTCCAGCGGTGTCTTCTGTCCCCGTGGCAACGCCATGCTCTCATCCCCCTCCCTCCACGTCGCCATGGCAACGGAGAAGGGTGCCGAGGGTTAAGTGTAACTATTATGAACTCAACTCGTTCAGAATAAACCGCCGTGTTAGCATTGTACTACAGGGATATTGTCCTGAAAGCTATTTGGAAAAACTGTACAAATTGCAAATGCAACGTATTTATAGGGCAGGATAGTCTAGTGTTCTGGGTTTGAACCCCAATGTCCATAGTCTACCTGTAGGTGCCCTTGAGCAAGATGATCCCTGAACCCTACCTAGGTTACCTAACCTAAGTTAACCTAACCTATGTAACCTAACTTAAGTTGCCTAACCTAGGTTACCTAACCTAAATGGTAAATGGATTGCATTTATACAGTATCACCTCACATTCACCCATTCATACACCGACGGCGGTGCCAACCATGCAAGGTAACAACCAACACGTCAGGAGCAGGTAGGGTTAGGTGGTGTCTTGCTCAGGGACACCTCCACACTTAGCTAGGAGGAGCAGGTAGGGTTAGGTGGTGTCTTGCTCAGGGACACCTCCACACTTAGCTAGGAGGAGCAGGTAGGGTTAGGTGGTGTCTTGCTCAGGGACACCTCCACACTTAGCTAGGAGGAGCAGGTAGGTTAGGTGGTGTCTTGCTCAGGGACACCTCCACACTTAGCTAGGAGGAGCAGGTAGGGTTAGGTGGTGTCTTGCTCAGGGACACCTCCACACTTAGCTAGGAGGAGCAGTAGGGTTAGGTGGTGTCTGCTCAGGGACACCTCCACACTAGCTAGGAGGAGGAGCAGTAGGGTTAGGTGGTGTCTTGCTCAGGGACACCTCCACACTTAGCTAGGAGGAGCAGGTAGGGTTAGGTGGTGTCTTGCTCAGGGACACCTCCACACTTAGCTAGGAGGAGCAGGTAGGGTTAGGTGGTGTCTCG
>PIJE02000283.1:20000-27500 GCA_002895965.2 Coryphaenoides rupestris | reverse complement strand
CGGTTCTTGCTGAGAAACAGTGGAGTAGAGGTGTGTGTGTGTGTGTGTGTGTGTGTGTGTGTGTGTGTGTGTGTGTGTGTGTGTGTGTGTGTGTGTGTGTGTGTGTGTGTGTGTGTGTGTGTGTGTGTGTGTGTGTGTGTGTGTGTGTGTGTCGTTAATAATGCAGACCTCCTCCTCCTCCTCGTGGAGAACAGTGTGTTGTGGAACCTCAGCTGTGCCCCACTTTTGGCAGAAAGACAGAAAGACGACCTCTCTGTCTCCTCCTGTGCGGCTATCAGGTCGTCTGGATTGAACAAGCGAACTCTAAAACTCACCGTAGTCTCTCTGTCTCATGCGATCGATGTCTCATCTAGTGTCTGCTCTCTGCCATCTGAAATACCTCTTAAAGACGTTCGTTAATATTAATGAGTTCGGCTGAAATTATATTCTAAGTCTGACCGGCCAGCCGTTCGTCTTCGGACACACGGATCCAGCGTCGGACGGCCGCGGTCGTACCCGTTTTAGGTTGAAGATGATTGGTTGTGGATTAACGAGCGGCCCGATGATGGGCCCGCCCAATGAATGTCTTTCCAAATAAAACCCTGTGATTTATTCCCCTCATTACTGCAGAATCCGCTCCTTGGAGACTCATTTACATTTACAGACCCCTGTGGTCACGTCCTCGCTTACAGGTGGAGGCTCAGGGACAACCCAGCAAACTGTCAAAGTTCTGCATGGCCCAGTTTCTACAAGACAAACTGCACACGTCTGTGTACAAACTCATTCAGATATACGGAGTGGGCAGGAGATTCTCAAGTAATGCCCACAGGTAGACTGTGGGTAGGACTTCATTGGGGATCGAACCCAGAATCTTTCGGCTGGCAGTCAAACACCCCGAGCCCATTAGAGACTCAGAACCAAACTAAAATGCTCTCTTTTATAACAATGCGTCTCCGTGAACCCCCGGCGTTCCCTCCTGTCCGGCGTCGCTGGAGATGGAGAAACGCAGAGAAACACGTCGATTCCCCGCAGCCCTCGGCTGAATTACCAGAAGTGCGAGGAGTGCTCCGCGGCGGTCATCGATCGAGCGACGGCTCCGCGGCGGTCATCGATCGGGCGACGGCTCCGCGGGCCTCGTAATGACTTTGTTCGTTACGAGGCCCGACGCTGACTTCCACGCTGAGATCTTGAGGCGGGTGCGTCGTGAAGAAACACCTTAATGAGGCGGTGGTGTTGGTGCCCACGTAGCTCTGATGTATACAATACAGAATACAGTCAACACATTCACAAGAATCAAATGTTCAACAGAGAATTCAGAAATACTTCTTCAGCGCTAGCGGGGACATTCAGAGGAAACACCGCGTAGCTCCGGGAACAAAGTCAGGTCCAGAGGGTTCAGAGTTATTTTTTTGGATTCAAAGCTGAATTGACTGAATTATACAATATGTACGTTTTGTATTGGCACGGGGAAATGGAAACAATTCAATCAAAGGCAACGTGAGACTCAATTCTTTTCTTCCTGGAGCTGATGAAATCCAGACTGTGTTCCGAGCTCCGAACCCCAGGGAACTCCGACATGTGGCCGGACTGATTAATGCTGTCCAGGACCGCTTGGTATCGCGCTGGAACGCTGATGATTCATCGTCATCTGCTCCGCGCTTCTCAATCTATTCTACTTTTGGGCTTCATAAAAAAACCGATAAAACACACAACAAGCGTCTGTGAACAACGTGTAGAAAAGATAATTCCGTGCGGTAGTGTCAGCGTGGATGAAGGTAGAGATGTGGTCGAGGGGCCCGTGGAGTCCAGCGGGGTAGCTCAGTGGTTCGGGTGTTGGACTTCACGGCAGCCGATGGGTTCGGAGTAAATGTGAGTGAACCGTAAGTTACAAACACGTTCAGATGGTCCGGTTCTCTCCCCGCCGCGGGTGGAGGAGCAGGAACATCCACTCCTACAGTGTCTTCTGCAGTCAGGGTGGAGGAAGTTCTCTCACTGGCCGTACGCGGTGTGGTTGGTGTGTACGTGTGAATTGACCGGTGGTGTGACCCCCAACGTCACCTCGTCCTCCACCACCTGGTGTCGGGGGTCACAGGCTGCGTGTGTGTGTGAGAGAGAGAGTGTGTGTGTGTGTGTGTGTGTGTGTGTGTGTGTGTGTGTGTGTGTGTGTGTGTGTGTGTGTGTGTGTGTGTGTGTGGTGTGTGTGTGTGTTGAAGGGTGGGGGGGGGGTGGGGGTGTGTTTGGTTGAGACGGAGATCATTCTAAAGATGTTGTGTATTTGAATGTCTGCATTGAATAATGTTCTTCTGACGTATCGGCATAATCATGTTCTATCGAGTTGTCTAGAGTTTCTTGCTTTAATCACAAATTACATTATAAGATATAAGATAAGATAAGATAGAACTTTATTAATACCGAAGGAAATTCTTGTGCCAGAGGTTGTTCAAACTACCAACTCCATAAGCATAGCAATAGAATAATAAACAACAGAGTAATAAACGTTAGAATAATAAAATACAATCATAATTGTACAAATAAATGTACAGAGAATAAGCCTCAGTTCCTACGAAGAATCAGCCCAAAACAAAGATGGAGGTGACGAGAACGGCTTGAAATTAAACATGAGATTCGCCAAACTAAGTCCAACTCCAGCAACTTGTTTATTCCGTGCGTCACCAGCGAGCGTCCGGAACGCCGTCTCTCGTCCGACGGAGCGCTGCGTGCGTCCGGGGAGGTCATGTCTCCGGGATGGTCATGTCCTGCGGGGAGTCATGTGTCCGGTGAGGTCATGTCCTCCGGAGGTCATGTCCTCCGTACAGCCGGACCCCGCGGGGACAACGCACCACAGAGCTGACAATAGACTCACAGTGACCCCAGGAGGTCGTTTACATTCAGCATCGCATTAGCATTAGCGTTAGCACTGAATACAATTCAGTCATTGACCTTCTCTTTGTGACGCGCCTGTGTGTGACTTGTGTGTGTGACTTGTGTGTGTGTGTGACTTGTGTGTGTGTGTGACTTGTGTGTGTGTGTGACTTGTGTGTGTGTGTGTGTGTGTGAATGTGTGTTCTTGCCGATGACCAGGAAGTTATCCTTCAGTGTGAGGGGTCAAAAGGTCGGCCTGTTCCAAGCCAAAGGTTCCCGCCGAAAACACAGGCCTTGTCAATCACAAACCGCTCCGTCGTGCGTCTAAGGGGTTCATCAACGGTTCACCGCGTCGTTCAGAGCAACCCGCCCCCCCGCCTCCCCTTTCATGGTCTGCATTCGAATCTAACTTCACTATGTCTTCACTATGTCTTCACAATGTCTTCACTATGTCTTCACAATGTCTTCACTATGTCTTCACTATGTCTTCACTATGTCTTCACTATGTCTTCACTATGTCTTCGCTATGTCTTCGCTATGTCTTCACTATGTCTTCACTATGTCTTCACTATGTCTTCACAATGTCTTCGCTATGTCTTCGCTATGTCTTCACTATGTCTTCACTATGTCTTCACAATGTCTTCACAATGTCTTCACTATGTCTTCACTATGTCTTCACTATGTCTTCACAATGTCTTCACTATGTCTTCACTATGTCTTCACAATGTCTTCACAATGTCTTCACAATGTCTTCACAATGTCTTCGCTATGTCTTCGCTATGTCTTCGCTATGTCTTCACAATGTCTTCACAATGTCTTCACTATGTCTTCACAATGTCTTCACAATGTCTTCACAATGTCTTCACAATGTCTTCACTATGTCTTCACTATGTCTTCACTATGTCTTCACAATGTCTTCGCTATGTCTTCGCTATGTCTTCACTATGTCTTCACAATGTCTTCACAATGTCTTCACTATGTCTTCACAATGTCTTCGCAATGTCTTCGCAATGTCTTCACAATGTCTTCGCTATGTCTTCGCTATGTCTTCGCTATGTCTTCGCTATGTCTTCACAATGTCTTCACAATGTCTTCACTATGTCTTCACTATGTCTTCACTATGTCTTCACAATGTCTTCACAATGTCTTCGCTATGTCTTCACAATGTCTTCACAATGTCTTCACAATGTCTTCGCTATGTCTTCGCTATGTCTTCGCTATGTCTTCACAATGTCTTCACAATGTCTTCACTATGTCTTCACAATGTCACGACTTCTAAAGTATATTATCTCAGTACTAAAGTATATTATCTCAGTACTATAGTATATTATCTCAGTACTATAGTATATTATCTCAGTACTAAAGTATATTATCTCAGTACTAAAGTATATTATCTCAGTACTATAGTATATTATCTCAGTACTAAAGTATATTATCTCAGTACTAAAGTATATTATCTCAGTACTAAAGTATATTATCTCAGTACTAAAGTATATTATCTCACACTACTAAAGTATACTATCTCAGTACTAAAGTATATTATCTCAGTACTAAAGTATATTATCTCAGTACTAAAGTATATTATCTCAGTACTAAAGTATATTATCTCAGTACTAAAGTATATTATCTCAGTACTAAAGTATATTATCTCAGTACTATAGTATATTATCTCAGTACTATAGTATATTATCTCAGTACTAAAGTATATTATCTCAGTACTAAAGTATATTATCTCAGTACTAAAGTATATTATCTCAGTACTAAAGTATATTATCTCAGTACTAAAGTATATTATCTTTCTCAGTACTAAAGTATATTATCTCAGTACTAAAGTATATTATCTCAGTACTATAGTATATTATCTTAGTACTATAGTATATTATCTCAGTACTAAAGTATATTATCTCAGTACTAAAGTATATTATCTCAGTACTATAGTATATTATCTCAGTACTAAAGTATATTATCTCAGTACTAAAGTATATTATCTCTAGTACTATAGTATATTATCTCAGTACTAAAGTATATTATCTCAGTACTAAAGTATATTATCTCAGTACTATAGTATATTATCTCAGTACTATAGTATATTATCTCAGTACTAAAGTATATTATCTCAGTACTAAAGTATATTATCTCAGTACTATAGTATATTATCTTAGTACTATAGTATATTATCTCAGTACTATAGTATATTATCTCAGTACTATAGTATATTATCTCAGTACTAAAGTATATTATCTCAGTACTAAAGTATATTATCTCAGTACTATAGTATATTATCTCAGTACTATAGTATATTATCTCAGTACTATAGTATATTATCTCAGTACTAAAGTATATTATCTCACACTACTAAAGTATACTATCTCAGTACTAAAGTATATTATCTCAGTACTATAGTATATTATCTCAGTACTAAAGTATATTATCTCAGTACTAAAGTATATTATCTCACACTACTAAAGTATACTATCTCAGTACTATAGTATATTATCTTAGTACTATAGTATATTATCTCAGTACTATAGTATATTATCTCAGTACTATAGTATATTATCTCAGTACTACAGTATATTATCTCAGTACTAAAGTATATTATCTCACACTACTAAAGTATACTATCTCAGTACTATAGTATATTATCTTAGTACTATAGTATATTATCTCAGTACTAAAGTATATTATCTCAGTACTATAGTATATTATCTCAGTACTATAGTATATTATCTCAGTACTATAAAGTATATTATCTCAGTACTAAAGTATATTATCTCACACTACTAAAGTATACTATCTCAGTACTATAGTATATTATCTCAGTACTATAGTATATTATCTCAGTACTAAAGTATATTATCTCACACTACTAAAGTATACTATCTCAGTACTATAGTATATTATCAGTACTATAGTATATTATCTCAGTACTAAAGGATGACCAGGCCAGGGCAGGACTACAGGAGATGATGAAAGGCACAGCGAGGGTGAGTCTCTGGTGAGGAGTCAGGAGGTCAGGAGAACATCCGTCTTCAGGACAGGAGAACCTCTGGTTGATTTGCAGGCCGGCAGATGTTTGTCCCTCGCGGTCCACGCTGTCCACCGGCCGTCTTTTTTTTTATCACGGAGACGAAATGAACGGCGACCGGCGACGTATTCAGCGTGCGGTCGACCGCGAGAAGACATTTGGAGCCGAGTTGTGCTCGCAGCCAGAGAGCGATGAGTTCTCCCGGAGGGATGATAATTGGTTGCATGTGGAGCCCGCTGTGGTATTCCCAGCATGTAAACAAACCAGTATGTTTGCTGTTTCCTGTGACCTCATAGTGTTCTGAGTGACTTGAGTGTTTGTATTGTGGACTTCGTACACGGACTCCGGGGCTCATCTATTTGTGGGAGCGTTTGACCGGAGCAGGCTGGTGGTGAACAAGGGGAGGCCTCTCGCCAAACCCACCCACCCACCCAAGGGAGTAGGAAGGCTGGGCTGTTGTTGTGCTGGGTCCAGACCCCTCTGGATCTTATGTGTTTCCTTACTAGACCCCCCACACCCAGCTCTAGACCTCCACACCCAGCTCTAGACCTCCACACCCAGCTCTAGACCTCCACACCCAGCTCTAGACCTCCACACCCTCTCCTTCTCCTTTATGTTCGTCACGACTGTTGACGACATTTTTGAGGCGACCTGTGGCAAGCAGGGAATTGAATCCAACAAGAATCTGTGAAAACTAAACGATCCTTGTTCGCCCCAATCAAACGGAAAGCGCCCAAAGTTCCCACCGACTCTTTTCTCTGAGCGTTCCTATTGGACAGCCGACACCGCCGTGATATTGTCCACCGTGGACGTACAAGTGAACGCTGAGATGATTCGTTCCCAGAGCATAACGACAATCGTACTTCATTCTGTGTTTTTCTTCATCTGTAAATCACTCCTCGGTTTGATGTTGGGAGTTCTGGGAGGATATGAACGTTGTTCAAGTGTGAATGGAGGCGTGAGGGAAAACTGAATGGAACCACGTTTGCGTTCGCGCCGTTTTCTGAACACGGCGCACAAATAGACAATCGGCCAATCGGCTGTTGCGGGGGTTTTGCTCTGTGATGCGTTGACGTGACGACCCCAACACAATGGTGGTCTCAGTGGTCTATATTTATCAAGCTCATGTTGACACAAAGGGTCTCGACCTCCGTCGCACGCTTTTGGCGGGGCTCTCGTCATCAGCCTCTCCAACGCAAGAGAGGAGGACGACGAGGAGGAGGAGGAGGAGGAGGAAGAAGAAAGGAAGGAAGGAAGTCTATTGTTTCGGTGCTCCTCCTCCCAGTACTTCCACTCCCCCCCCGTCCCCGTCCCCATCCGTCCTCTCCTCGGTCATCGGCTTTTTCTTTGTTCCTCCTGCCGTCCACTTCGCTGTCCTCCGCCACGCTTACCCCCGTCCTCAGCGACACTTCATTGCCGGGGGTTTTTCACGACCGCGTATAAAAGCGATCGTAAATCCGCGGGCCGGCGTCCGCTGTGTGCAGGTGGCTTCACCGCCGCTGCCTAAAATTACTCATTTACGTTTCCTTAGTTGTGTCTCCTTATAGAACGAACTAGAAGTCACCCCAGAACCGGCGCAAACAAAGCCCCTCCTCGAGCCCTTCGCGTCGTTTCCTCTCTCGCAGAATGAC
>PIJE02000283.1:10000-15000 GCA_002895965.2 Coryphaenoides rupestris | reverse complement strand
GCAACCTAACCCGGTACACCCGTTGGTAACCATGGTGACCGGGCCCGGCGAGCTGGTTGTCACGGTGACGTAGCGAACGAAGCCTTTTCAGGGACGGAGTGCAGGAAGCACGGGTTCCCGCCCGAGGAGGCGAAATTCCTCCACTTCCTGTCAGGATGTGGGACTGAGCGGCTGTCGCTAGGCAGGACAGGAAGTGAAAATCACCAAGTGAATCCTCTCTCTCTCTGTGTGTGTGTGTGTGTGTGTGTGTGTGTGTGTGTGTGTGTGTGTGTGTGTGTGTGTGTGTGTGTGTGTGTGTGTGTGTGTGTGTGTGTGTGTGTGTGTGTGTGTGTGTGTGTGTGTGTGTGTGTGTGTGTGTGTGTCACTACATACATCGGGGTGCATTCCATTATTCTCCACATGGCTGCTGTCCGTCCTCGAGGGTTAGGAATGCTTAACCAGAGCGCTGCTAACCCAGCTAACCCAGCAGTCTTCAGACCCTCGGCCCGCAGCCCACGCGGTGATTTAAACGTTCTTATTGCGCGGAGCGATCGCTGAGATTTGACTTCATGTTTTAATCTTGTTGTTGTTCTGTTCTTTTGAAAAGCAAGTCGTTTTCAAAGAGAACTCTCAATTTGAATATTGAGATATCTGTTGGCTTTGACTTCTGGTACAAAACATCCCTGTAATTACAATTTGTTTTTCGCACACAAACACACACACACACACACACACACACACACACAAACAACTGATGGTGAACACAACACAAAGGAACAAGCAGACATCTTTGTCACTGACAAAAAAAAAGACAAAACCTGTCGTGTCAATCTGATTTGCGGCGTGATTTCCCCGCAAGTCCATTCAGATGATTTTAATTTCAGTCGTGATGGAGGAATAAACTCTCAAGGTTGAGAGAATGGGGCTTTGTGTGTGTGTGTGTGTGTGTGTGTGTGTGTGTGTGTTGCCGTGTTTATTTTATTCATTTATTTCCTTGATTGATTTTTTTTCTTCCTTTTTAGTATTTTTATCGGACGGACGGGCGGAGTGGTTGGGCTCGCCGTGGTCCGGATGGAGCCCGCTATCCGCAGGTGGTCCCGTCATTCCGCGGCGGTAATTGCCCAGTAAAGTGTATTCACGCGCCTCGCAGACTACTCATCCGCACGGCGGGGGGGCTGCCGGCGGACACAGAAAGGCGCAGGCGAGGCGCTCGGGAGGGGAGGGGAGGGGAGGGGAGGGAACGGGGGAGATAACGGCAGCGTCCCGTGGCGAGACCATTCCCCCGGACACTTTACTGCGCCGGCCGGGGGGATACGGTGAATTCGTGTGGTGATTGTCGGCCGCGCCTCTCCCTCTCCGCCGGCGCCATTAAAGAGGCCGCTAATGAAGATGGCGGCGCCCGGGAGGATTTGAGTGGTTTCATCTTTAATTCAATTGAAATTTCAGTGTGTGTGTGTGTGTGTGTGTGTCTCTCTGCTTTTTTTTGTTAAAAGGCAGGCGACGAAATTACTGTTATCTGAGAGAGAGAGAGAGAGAGATCAATTGCCCAAAGCCCCCACGTGGACGATCATTGGTCGATCAGCGTTTTGCTGGAAGACCTTCGGAAGACATTTCTCCTTTGACCAGTTTTTGAGAGACCAGTCCAGCCTGGTCTCCAGGAATCTGAATCTCAGGCGCCTTCAGAGCCAAAAGAACCAAAAAACGTGTTCCAGTTGTTTTTTTGGTTGTAAATCGTCGAGAATACGATCGGTCAGTCCGTGTCGGTGGTGCGGTTGGCTTGAAATGTCTTTCATCATCTATCCCATAATGCTCAACACTCCAAGGGGGGGGTGGGGGTTGGTGGTGGTGGTGGTGGGAAACCGGATTACAACACCACAACCTGCCTGTGTCCTTGCAGGAGCCCTGAACTAAAGCCACTTTGGTGGAATTGCAGCAATGTCAATGCTAAAGTCTCCTGTGTCTTACTGGCTGTTCATGACACCTGGTCTACCTGTGTCTTGTTTTCTTATGTTTTTGTTTGCATCTGTCTTCAGATGCGATGGCGACTCCTTCTCCTGCCAAAAGTATGGGTGAGCCTGGGATCACACCTCTGTCCCCCTCTCACATCCAGGTGAGAAACACTCTAACCCTGACCCCCCTAACCCTGACCTCCCTAACCCTGAAGGGGGGGGTTGGTGGTGGTGGTGGTGGGAAACCGGATTACAACACCACAACCTGCCTGTGTCCTTGGAGGAGCCCTGAACTAAAGCCACTTTGGTGGCATTGCAGCAATGTCAATGCTAAAGTCGCCCTGTGTTTTCTTACTGGCTGTTAGGGATACTGTGTTTATGACACCTGGTCTACCTGTGTCTTGTTTTCTTATGTTTTTGTTTGCATCTGTCTTCAGATGCGATGGCGACTCCTTCTCCTGCCAAAAGTATGGGTGAGCCTGGGATCACACCTCTGTCCCCCTCTCACATCCAGGTGAGAAACACTCTAACCCTGACCCCCCTAACCCTGACCCCTCTAACCCTGACCCCTCTAACCCTAACCCCTCTAACCCTGACCCCTCTAACCCTGACCCCCCTAACCCTGACCCCTCTAACCCTGACCCCTCTAACCCTGACCCCTCTAACCCTAACCCCTCTAACCCTGACCCCCCTAACCCTGACCCCTCTAACCCTGACCCCTCCCTAACCCTGACCCCTCTAACCCTGACCCCTCTAACCCTGACCCCTCTAACCCTGACCCCTCTAACCCTGACCCCTCTAACCCTGACCCCTCTAACCCTAACCCCTCTAACCCTGACCCCCCTAACCCTGACCCCTCTAACCCTGACCCCTCTAACCCTGACCCCTCTAACCCTGACCCCCCTAACCCTGACCCCTCTAACCCTGACCCCTCTAACCCTGACCCCTCTAACCCTGACCCCTCTAACCCTGACCCCTCTAACCCTGACCCCTCTAACCCTGACCCCTCTAACCCTAACCCCTCTAACCCTGACCCCTCTAACCCTAACCCCTCTAACCCTGACCCCTCTAACCCTGACCCCTCTAACCCTGACCCCCCTAACCCTGACCCCTCTAACCCTGACCCCTAACCCCTCTAACCCTGCACCCCCCTAACCCTGACCCCTCTAACCCTGACCCCTCTAACCCTTGACCCCTCTTAACCTGACCCCTCACCCACCCACACTCCAGGTGAGACACGTAGTCCTCAGTGAAGGCAGTGATCCAGGTTGTAACCCTCAACCTGTACTGTGTCTGCCCCGCCCCCCCCCAGCAGGATGACTCAGACCAGGTGCCCTCGGGTCCCACCTTCATGGTGGTGGTGGCCATCGGATTCGGCACCACCTCCAGCGGCTACGCCTACGCCTTCACCAAGGAGCCCGAGTGCATCCACACCATGAGGTAGTCTGTCTGTCTGTCTGTCTGTCTGTGACTGGTCAGTCTGTCTGTCTGTCTGTCTGTCTGTGACTGGTCAGTGTGTCTGTCTGTCTGTCTGTCTGTGACTAGTCATTATGCCTGTTTGTCTGTCTGTGTGTCTACTTGTCTGTCTGTCTGTCTGTCTGTGACTAGTCAGTATGCCTGTTTGTCTGTCTGTGTGTCTACTTGTCTGTCTGTCTGTCTGTCTGTCTGTCTGTGACTGGTCAGTGTGTCTGTCTGTCTGTCTGTCTGTCTGTCTGTGACTGGTCAGTGTGTCTGTCTGTCTGTCTGTCTCTCTGTCTGTCTGTGACTAGTCAGTATGCCTGTTTGTCTGTCTGTGTGTCTACTTGTCTGTCTGTCTGTCTCAACTACGAGTGGCTGATTTAAGTTCAATGTAACTTGATTAGATATATGTAATCCATTTGACCATTTATCGTCGTGTTTACAGCGGATGCTAAGTACACGCAATCTATAAACACCGACAACAATCTCTCCGTCTATCCTCCCCTCAGCTGCTAATCTTGTTTATCACCGGTTGCTGCTGTGGTAGCCGGACGTACAGTTCCTTAAACACACCTGTGACCTGATTGACAGCCGACCGCAGCGGGAAGTAGATCTCTGTCTGAAGGCGGGCTGTAAGGATACCGGCTAGTGTGTGCCCTCCTTGGAGAAGCCCGATATTTATACCTTCAGGTCACCGGCGCTACCAGCAGTAGCTCCCCGCAGGAGGTTGTGTCGTACACGGAGACGGACGGACGTCACTCTCTCCCTGACGTCAGCCAAGATCAGCCGGGAGCCGTGTCGGAGGGTCCCCCGCTAACCGCTCCGGGGGGCCGCCAATTATCTGCCTCATTGACTCTCGCGAGTGTCCGACCTCTGACCTCTCGGTGTAATCACGGCTCACGTTACCGTCGACCGGCTGCGCCATCGGTTAGCGGTGCGGGAGGTACAAGCGAGATACAAAGGTCTGTGTGCGTACCTCAGCCTGGTGCTACCCCCCAAAACACCTCGACAAATAAACGTCCAGAGTTTGTTTGTTGGTTTGCTTACATATATGAACACGGTCGACTCCATTAGTGGTGATCGACCGTGAGCTGGTGGGCTTTCTCAAAGTTGTGATGTCAGAAGAACGTATTAGAACTTACTTGGAAGAGACAGAGGTAGAATAATATAGAATGGGGGCTCCAATAATAGGTTACATGATACATGGATTAAGAGGTAGAAGGAAAGATCACATGAAGGGAGAAGGACGGCGAAGATGTACGGCGAGGTGGAGAAGTGGTGAGATTCATGGAGCGGTCGACGGCAGACGTCTCAACAGGTGACCTCAGAGCTGAGTTTTATTTGGCCTCGACTCTCAGGAACAGCCGGCAAACACTCCCATGGATGGTGTAGGGGGCAGAGGTCAGCCCAGCATGTGGTGACAGCCGTCCCCCCCCCTGCTCTTCAGAAGAAGAAGAAGAAGAAGAAGAAGACAGGTGTTTTAGCTGGACCACTCGTGGGGGTCCTTCACATTCCGATCTTTTCTTTGGGAATTCTTCATTCTTGGTGGGGGGTTTTTGGCAAAGATGAAGAAGCAGTTCTCAGGTTTCTTCTGCACTTTTTCATTTTCTCCAT
>PIJE02000283.1:0-5000 GCA_002895965.2 Coryphaenoides rupestris | reverse complement strand
TCTCTCTCTCTCTCTCTCTCTGCCTCTCTCTCTAATCTATTATCTCTCTCTATTCCCTTTCTCAACTCTAGTCTAACCCCCCCCCCCGCTACATCACCTCTACAGGAATTCAGAAGTAGGAACACAGGAGGCCCGATAGGTAGGAAACCCAGGGGTATACACACAGGAAAGCCGTAGGTCGTGAAACCAGGTGTAGGAAACCAGAGGGTAAGCCCCACCAGTACCAGGTGCCCAGAAGAGCCTGTTTCCTCCGTGGTCCTCCGTCCTCCACGTCCCAATTAGTGGTGGAGATGACATGAAGGCTGTCAACTGAGACACAACAGGAAGCGGTGTGTGTGTGGTGTGTGGTGTGTGTGTGTGTGTGGTGTGTGTGTGTGTGTATGTGTATGTGGTGTGTGTGTGTGTGTGGTGTGTGTTAAATGGACGTGCAACAAGCGACCTCTCGGGCCGACATAGCCCCATAATCGTCCTCCCAGCCGCTAGACATCCTAACGGCGTCGTGTTAATGTATGGATGGATGGACGCCAGTTGGGACACATAAATACGTCATTAAGCACAAATACAGATTTCCGTGACGGTAACTATAGCGATAAAGAGCGGGTTTTAAGAGCGAGTAAGTGTCATTACACTTGCAATACCTTCGACTAAATCAGCTCGAAATAAAGCGGGAATATCTTTCTCTCTGTGTTCTGCTCGATCGTTTAGTCTGGCCTGGTCACCCGCGACAACCCGGAGCAGCTGATCATCGCCCTGGAGCCCGAAGCCGCGTCCATCTACTGCCGCAAGCTCCGCCTCCACCAGATGATTGACTTGGGCACGCGGACCACTCAGAACGGCCACAGCCCCGCCGACAACGTGGCGGCCGGGATGACACCAGGTAGGACCCGGGCCCCCGTAGCCTAGCTGGTTGGAGGCGAGCTAGGCTACGTGATTTCTAGGCGAGCTAGGCTACGTGATTTGTAGGCTAGCTAGGCTATGTGATTTGTAGGCTAGCTAGGCTACGTGATTTATTTGTAGGCTAGCTAGGCTACGTGATTTGCTGGCTAGCTAGGCTACGCGATTTGTAGTTTAGCTAGTGTTGTAGCTGTTTGCCGACGAGCTAGGCTACACGATTTGTAGGTTTGCTAGGCTTATGGCTATTTGGATGCTAGCTAGGCTACATGATTTGTAAGTGAGCGAGGCTCATCGATATTTGGAGGCTAGCTAGGCTACGGGATTTGTCCGTTAGCTAGGCTTATAGCTATTTGGAGGTTAGCTAGGCTTATAGCTATTTTGAGGCTAACTCAGCGTAGCTATTTTTAGGCTAACTAGGCTTCGTTATTTGCAGGATAGCTAAGTTTGCTGTCTAGCTCGGCTCACCTATTCACAGGTTAGCTCGCGTAAGCTATTCGTAAGATTAGCTAGATTTGCCCTCCGTATGCTCGCTAGGCTAATCGAGGGTGTTTAGCATCCGGTGCTGTCGTCACGGCGACGCAACACATCGTGCTTCCTACTGTGTTTGAACACGGCTGCCCGGTATTTGTAGCTGTCGTTTTTTTGTCGTTTTTTTTGTCGTCCCTGTGTCACCGTCATCGGCGACATGCTTTCGTTTCTGCGAGTTTGTTTTCCGTTTGTGTATTTCTACGTTTCCCGAGACCTCCTCCACCGAAGCTCTGACACAAGTGTGTACGTTTTATACAAGCACCGGACGTCTTATGTACATTTCCAAAGCAGGTTGTTGCTGTGCTCACACTCCGAACGAGACGCCATGTTGTTCCTCTTTGTGCGGTGCGGCCGTGGGGTCGATACCGGGGGGGAAAATACATAATTAGTTCACTCAAGAAAGGTCAATGGCGACTGTCTTCGGACGCAAAGTCAAAGGCAGCGTTGCGCTCGTGAGACGCACTTCACTGAGATCCTCCGGCGGTCCGGACACCGGCTCACGTTTGAGAGGCGAAGGTGGATTCTCTACGGATGCTGAACACGTGCTGCCCTTGTGGGCCGGCGGACGAGCCAAGGTGACATCGATCGGAAGGAGATTGTCTCTGGTCCTTCACCGAGGAGGTCATACTGACAAGGCTATTTTAAGACATTAATCAATTTCCCCTTTTCAACAACGGCTTGTGTTCAATAGCGAGCGTGTTCAGACCCAGCAGGTCTTTCTGAGTGTGCGGTTGGCATGTTCTCCACAAAGGAAGAAATAACTCCACGCCAGCAGGGGGCGGTGGTCTGACTTCGTCATTCAATAAAGGGAAACTGGACGACAACCTACAAACTATTGTTCTGATATAGCTGCTATGATACATACTGCTTAAAGTAATAATACAATACTAATCTTCCTGTAAATAAATGTCTGTGAAGTCGCTATCGAGCCGAACTGGGCGTGGCCCAGGCGCCAACTGCCAGCGGACTGACGTCACTGGCGACACTGTTTGGATGCTGTTACCGCTGTTCGCCATGGGTGTCGCTAAAGAGCACAAAACGGAAACCTGAGTAAAACCAAAAAACGTGTTGAATACACGTGTTGTGATTTAGGCGTCAATAAGATGATATTTATATGATTTGTGATATTTAGAGAGTCCACAATGTCATGCTGAATGTGAACATATGTATGCGATGTCTCGGTGGCTTTGGTTTCTGACGGTGGCCGTCCATCGCGTGTCTCCACGGTCTGCATTTATAGAAACAAGATGAGATTTGTGCCAGTAAACGCCGCGACGCCCCGGGAGGCCATTAGTGTCTCGTTACCACAGCTCCCATTCTCCCGGAACGCTCAGCGAAACGTCGGAGCGTCGATCACGTTACAGGTTTACTCTTGGGAGGGTCGGCCGATTGTTGACGGCGTCGGTTGACCCCGTTCTGATTTCATTTAACGGCGTCGTGGTTTCTGGTGGTTTGATTGTTTGGTCTCTGATTCTTGAAATTCAAGTCACTGCATATCCTGTGGGTGTACGTGACAAATAACGTTCCTGAATGTTTAATCTGGACATGCAGGTTTATATTCAGGCTTCAATTATTCATTTCATATTAGGGTTAGGATTTTAGGAAGAACTAAATATTGCAATCAAACTTTCAATCTAAAACCTTTTTTAGTGTTTGATTTTGCCTAAATGATCCCAATACATACATTTTTAATGATGTTATAAATCAAATACATTAATTTATTATTTCATTAGATCCAGACTTAAAAGGCCACCAACTCCACAATGAGCTCACAACCGTTCCAGGAACAGGAAGCTGAAATGCGTTTCCATCTGCTGACCACTCGCTGGGAATTCCACAGGAAAACTCTTGGTTCTGCCCAGCTGCTGAACTTCCCACCCGGCCCATTCCCGTCCTCAGTCATTCCTGTCCACACCTGACCCGGTCAAGGTCACGATCAATTTAGTCCAATCAGAAGCATTCGTTTGCATATCATTTGTTCTCCACTCTTTGATTATTCTATTCTCTCTATATACTGTATATATTTATATATATATATATATATATATATATATATATAACGTATTTAGCTTCACCGTAGTAGCATTTACTATGATATCTTGTTTCCACCATGCTAGAGGAAATGGTCCTGATGATGTCTGTGGCGGAAAGCGAGCCAATCACAACAAGCTTCTTCCTGTTGTCAAGGCGATGGGACCAGGTCATCACCGCCGCTCACACACAACCTTTTCCATGTTTCCGTGCCACCACTGAGTCATCTGGTGGACGTCTGCTTCCCTGCTGCCGCGCTCCATTCCAGTCCCGATTGTACAAATGTTTCAGCGTTTTGGCGAAGTCGTGGAACACCGCAGTGTGTCGTCATATCGTTATATTAATGTTGAGATGTGCCGATGTACTGAACCACAGGTGGAGGAGGTCATGGAGGAAACATGAAGGGTCAAATGTATTCAGGAGCTCAACTATTGTTCTGTTATTGGCGTGAATGTTATGTGAACTCCATGATGTGAAACTGCTTCTTTGACCAAATATAACCGGGCTGCCGGCAAATGCTTGCGTCACCGCAACTTACTAAAGTGTGGCTTATAAAACGTGTTTTTTTTCGAGTGTTAAATGTGTTCCAGTGCGTTCAGATGCCATTTCCCACGCCAAACTAACCAGCGCACAACAACCGCCATTCACACGTTTAACCACGCGGGGCGGCGATCCCGTCTGGATGCCGTCAGATTCTTCTTCGTCGTCGTCGTCGTCGTCATCGTTGTCTGGCTGAGCCGCCTGCTTGCCTCATTGTGACGTCGTGAAGGCCTCACAACCACACGGCCCTTTCTGTCTCTCCTGCCTCACGGGGAACCTCTCTCTCTCTCTCATTAACCAGCCAAGGAGCATGTCCGACGCAACCGGCAGAGCCGAACATTTTTGGTGGAAAATGTCGTAGGAGAGCTTTGGTCGGAGCTGGAGGAAGGTAGAGTCCCGCCCCCCTCTCGCTTCTGCACGCCACCGCTCGCTGTCTCGCGCTTCACGGTAACTTCTGCCGGTCTGCTGTGGCCGTGGCTGCATGCTTGCCTGTTGCTTTGCTTTGCTTTGCTTTGCTGTGTGTTGTGCATGAAGGTGTGACGACCGGCGCTGTGGGATGATGGGCGACGGGAGGCGAGGGGAGGGACGGGGTGTCGCTGGCTGCATGTGGGTGGAGCACTTGGCCGTCAATCAAACCTATTAACATGTTCTATGTTACCAAACAGCATGCATAGTACACATGGTAACTTTATACAATTAAGGCGACATTAATTAACTGAATTAAGATGAGTTGATGCAGTACTAAGCATTAACTAACGGTTAATTAACAGTGAACTAATGTTTCAGTCATCCTTTACTCATGGTGTTAACACCCTACCTCCTAACCCACATACTAGTGCTGTATAATAATGCTTATTACTGTATTAACTCGTGCTAATGAACCTTATTGTATCGTGTCGGCAGATACATTAACAATGGATAGATGTGAAGAAGAAACATTCATGCATTCATTAATCATCCTGGAACATTAATGAGACATGAAGCCTCACCCTGCAGTGGGAGAGGCG
>PIJE02000282.1:359740-461976 GCA_002895965.2 Coryphaenoides rupestris | reverse complement strand
AATTTGTAACTTTTTGTTTTCCCATGTAATCTTATAACTCATTCTGATTGTATTTTTATTTTACCTTAGTTATTTTTTGGCTAACCCCGCGGTATTATTCCGTTCTGACCCTCTACTTAACCCCTGTAGCTATATCACCTTACCCGTTCTTTATAAGTCCTTATAATTTTACGATACCTCCACTCATTGCCTATCCACATCTTCCGCCATTGCCACGTCACTTGCCCACGCCCTGTGTTCCTACATATTTCTATTATCAGGACATGTAATCTGTCAATTGTAACATCGCTGTAAATCGCAAATTGCTAACAATTAGCACCTTTATATCTTCTCCTTCTCGCTAACAAAAAAAAATGCCGCGCCACATCAAAGCTCTTTTCAAATCTTGAACAACCCTTCTGAGATTATACTCCTCGAGAAAAATGTGACATTGGTACCTACACCTACCTCTTCTCCCTTATATCCGACCTGCTGAGAGGTTGTTCCACTCCGATCCAGTAGGGGAAGTACAGCGTAGAGTCTGTCAATGGACCAGGAGTCCAGCTCGCAGTCCCAGCTGCTGGTATTGATCTGTCTCTGTGCAGTCAGTGTGATGGTACGATGCTTCCTAACTCCTGCAGTGGACCAGCAGTACAAGGGGGACTCCTTTAGGCGCTTCAAGTCGCAGCCCTAACGATGGTAAAGTGGGAATGTGTTTGTTTGTTAGATGTTGATGCATGCCAAGGTCTACCAAGTTAGCAAGCTGGACTTAGCAATGAAAGCACTCGTTAAGTTATTTACCCCCTGCTTATATTCGCGTGTCTAGAACCTAAATAACAACGCAGATCTTTTTTTATCAACCAGGGATACATACTTCTCATTCAAAGTAGACAGACAACTACGTAGGCTTGACGCCCATGGTCATTCACTTTATAAACTCTTAATATGCACTGTCTACAT
This sequence comes from Coryphaenoides rupestris, assembly GCA_002895965.2. Classification (NCBI taxonomy): domain Eukaryota; kingdom Metazoa; phylum Chordata; class Actinopteri; order Gadiformes; family Macrouridae; genus Coryphaenoides; species Coryphaenoides rupestris. The sequence continues at coordinate 461,037 of PIJE02000282.1, read as the reverse complement.
ATGATTAAATTAAATCAAGTTTATTTGTACAGCACATTTAAAAACAACTGTTGTTGACCAAAGTGCTGTGCAGTGCAAAAAGACAGTGGGGATACAATGAAATGAACAGAACATCAAATAGAATGAAGATGAGTAGACAAATCAAGAACAGGGCACACACACATGAGACACACACACCACCCACACACACACACACACACACACACACACACACACACACACACACACTGAGCAGTCAGGAGGATTTTGATGATGGATGGATGGATGTGTGATGGATGGATGGATGGATGTGTGATGGATGGATGTGTGCCCGCGTTGTTCTTCGCCCAGATGGCGGTGAAGAGGCGGCTGCTGCCCTGTGTGTGGTGCCTGGGGCTGCTGGGTGTCCTGTGCTGGGTGTGGGTCTCCTGCGCATCCTCCTCCTCCTCCTCCTCCTCCTCGTCCTCGTCCTCCTCACCAGAGCATCTGATGGAGTTCATGGACGCCAGCGACGGGGGAGCCTTCCAGCCGCAGAGTGCCCTGCTGTCGGACACGCAGTTCTTCGGCTCCTACCGCGGCCCCGGCAACAAGGACCCGCGTGGCAACCAGGAGCTGCCCGTCCTGCTGTGGTGGAGCGCGGGTCTCTTCCCCCACTTCCCCGGGGACACGGAGCGCATCGACTGTGCCACCTCCTCCTGCATGGCCACAAGTAATCGCAAGGTAGGGGGGCATGTGTGTGCTGAGCCTGTGCCTGTGCTTGATGATAGCTGGTCTGGGGGCCAGGGTGGTCTTGTGTTTTTGGGTGGGGTGGGGTGGGGGGGGTCGAAACCCCAAAGCCTGCAGTCTACCTGTAGGCCTAGGTGTCCTTGAGCACGATGTCCAACCCGTAGTGTGTGTGTGTGTGGGTGTGTGGGTGAGTTTAAGCAGCCTCACTTGGCCCTGGCTGATTGGTCTGGACTGGGGCTGGGTGGCGCTGCACACCTGTGGTGCATTGCCTAATCCAAGGCTCACAGGTTAAACCAGCCCACACACACACACAAACACACACACACTCGGGTAGCGCTAGCATGCGAGCTGTTACCACCTGCTCTGCTTTCATTCATTCATTCATACTTCAGCAATAAACCGGATTATTCCCCACCATCTTGCCTGTGTCCTTCAGAGGAAGAGCCACGTTAGCGTGGCGTGTAGCATTAGCTTTGCTCCAGCAGTAAATAATAGCGCTGATATCACAGCTCCTGTAAGTCAAATTTTTTTTCCCCCAGGTCCAGTACCACAAGAGGATCGGTGTTCCGATCTATCTTCTGACGGGATACGGACTTTCCCGCGCTGTTTTTTTCTCTTCCTGGCCCGCTTTCCGCCGCCCCCGTCTTCCCGTCCCCTCGTTCCCTTCCGCCCCCCCCCCCCGCCTCCTCGCCGTCAGCCCCCCCCCCTCGCCCACACTGCGCTGTCCCTGGCCCGCTTACGGATTGTCGGCTTTTCTCGGCCGTCTCCCTCAGCTCTCTCTCCCCGTGGCTGTCTCTCTCCTCCCCTCTCTCCCCCCTCCCCCCCTCCCTCCTCCCCACCCCCCCCACACCCCCCCCCCCCCCCCCCCACCCCCCCCCCCCTCCCCCCCCCCCCCCCCCCTCCCTCTCCCCCCTCTCCCTCCCTCCTCCCCTCCTCCCCCCTCCTCCCTCTCCCCCCTTCTCCCTCTCCCCCCCCCCCCTCTCCCCCCTCCCCCCTCCTCTCCTCTCCTCTCCCCCCCTCCCCCCCCCTTCTCCCTCCCTCCCTCCCTCCTCCCCCTCTCTCCCTCCCTCCCTTCCTTCCCCTCCCCCCTCCCCTCCCTCTCTCCTCCCCCACCCCCCCCCCCCCTCCCTCCCCCCCCCCCCCCCCCCCCCTCCCTCTCTCTCTCCCTCCCTCTCTCCCTCCCCTCCCTCCCTCCCTCCCTCCCTCTCCCTCCCTCCCTCTCTCCCCCCCCTCCCTCCTCTCCCTCCCTCCCTCCCTCCTCCCTCCCTCCCTCCCTCCCTCCTTCCCTCCCCCTTCCCCTCCCTTCCCTCCTTCCTCTCTCCTCCCCCCCTTCCTTCCTCCCTCTCCCCTTCTCCTCCTTCTCCTCCTCCCTCCTCCTCCTCACCCCCCTCCTCCTCCTCCCTCCCTCCTCCCCTTCTCTCCTCCTCCTCCTCCTCCCCTCCTCCTCCTCACCCCCTCCTTCCTCCTCCCCTCCTCCCTCCCTCCTCCACTCCCCTCCACCCTCCTCCTCCCCCCCCCCTCTCCTCCACCTCCCCCCTCCCCCTCCCCCTCCCCCCCTCTCCTCTCCTCTCCCTCCTCTCTCCTCTCTCCTCTCTCCTCTCCTCTCTCTCTCCTCTCTTCTCTCCCTCTCTCCCCTCTCTCTTCTCCCTCCTCCCTCCCCTCTCTGTCTCCCTCCCTCCTCCCTCCCCTCTCTCCCTCCCCCCTCCTCCCCTCTCCCCTCCCCTCCCCCCCCTCCCCCTCTCCCCCCCTCCCCCCTCCTCCTCCCCCTCCCCCCTCCTCCTCCCCCCCCCCCCCCCCCCCCCCCCCCCCCTCTCCTCCTCCCCCTCTCCCTCCCCCCCTCCTCCTCCCCCCTCCTCTCCCTCCCCCTCCTCCCCCCCTCCTCCACCTCCCCTTCTCCTCCACCTCCTCCTCCTCCTCCTCCCTCTCCCCTCCTCCTCCTCCTCCTCCTCCCCCTCCTCCCCCTCCTCCCTCTTCCCCCCTCCTCCCCTCCTCCTCCTTCCCTCCTCCCCTCCTCCCCTCCTCCCCCTCCTTCCTCCTCCTCCTCCTCCCCCTCTCCCCCTCCTCCTCCTCCTCCTCCACCTCCCCCCCTTCTCTCCTCCTCCTCCCTCCTCCTCCCCCTCATCCTCCTCCTCCTCCTCCTCCTCCTCCCTCCTCTCCTCCCCCCCCTCTCCTCCTCCACCTCCTTCAAGCGCTCAAGGACGTCGCCGAGGCAACCTCCTTCTCCCCACCCCCTCCCCCCCCACCCACTCCCCTCCCCCCCTCCCCCCCTCCCCCCCCCCCCCCACCCCCCCCCCCCCCCCCCCCCCCCCCCCCCACCCCCACCTCCCCACCACCCACCCCCTCCCCCCTCCCCTCACTCCACCACCCCCCTCCCACCCCCCCCCCCCCCCCCCCCCCCCACCTCCACCCCCCCTCCACCCCCACCCCCCTCCACCCCTGCCTCTTCATCATGTTCTTTTCTGCCTCATCTTCTGCTCTTCCTACTATGGTGTCTCTCTTTCCTCCTCTCGCTCTGTGATCCCCACTCTCTCGGTATTTAGTCTTTATGCCCTCTCTTGTCTTTTTTCCTGACTGGCGACTCCCCCCCTCTTCTCCACCCCCCCCCCCCCCCCCCCCCCTTCCCCCCCCCCCCCCCCCCCCCCCCCCCCTCCCCTCCTCCTCCCCCCCCTCCTCCTCCCCCCCTCCTCTTCCTCCTCCACCTCCTCCTCCTCCTCTTCCTCCTCCTCCTCCTCCTCCCCACCCCCCTCCCCCCCCCCTCCCCCTCCTCCCCCCTCCTCCTCCCCCTCTCTCTCCTCCCCTTCTCCCCTCTCCCCCTCCTCCCATCTCCTCCTCCTCCCCCTCCTTCCCTCTCCCCCCCCCCCCCCCTCCCCCCCCCCCCCCCCCCTCCCCCCCCCCCCCCCCCTCCCCCCCCCCTCCTCCTCCTCCTCCCCCCCCCTCCCCCTCCTCCCCTCCCCCCCCCCCCTCCCCCTCCCCCCTCCCTCCCCCCCTCCTCCTCCCCCCTCCCCCCCCCTCCCCCCCCTCCTCCCCCCCTCCTCCCCCCCTCCCTCTCCCTCCTCCCCTCCCTCCTCCCCACCCTCCTCCTCCTCACCCTACTCCTCCCTCCCCCCTCCTCCCCACCCCCCCCCCCTCCTCCCCCCCCCTCCCTCTCCCCTCATCTCCTCCCTTCCTCTCCCTCCTCCTCCTCCCTGTCCTCATCTCCTCCCTTCCTCTCTCCTCCCCTCCCCTCCTCCTCCCCTCCTCCCCCCCCCCCTCCCCCTCCCTCCTCATCCTCCTCCCTCCTCTCCCCCTCCCCCTCCCCCCCCCCTCCCCCCCTCCCCCTCCCCCCCTCCTCCCCCCCCCCCACGATTTTCGGAATCCATCTTTCGCTTTTTGTCAAGTTTGGAGCACGCCATGATTTTTGCTTGCTAAAGAAACAGGTACCGTTCGCAAATCTGACCGCGTTGTGACCCGAACGGACCGACAGACTGCGGAGGAAAAAAACACTCGCAGACCTTGCGGCTACAATGAGTTGTCATAGTGATGTTATATACAACCACTGATAGGACATTTGGATTGGGCACCAGGGCCGGCGCATCCGCTGGGCAAACTGGGCAATTTTGCCAGCCCTTTTCCAAACTGTTTCCAATGGTGACTTCCTAGAACGAACCTTCTTGCGCGCCAAGTTAGGTGTGGGGGTGGCTGAGAGGAATAGTTCTGTAAATGGGACAAGCTGTGTGGAGTTGCAATGGATGGGGCTCCAGCAATGACAGGCGAGCGCAAAGGAATGGCCTCTATGGTGTGCGCCAAGGTGCATGAGACTGGAGGTGCGGCTGTTAAAATGCACTGTATCATCCACCAAGAAGCCCTCTGTGTCAAGACAGTCCAGCTTGGCGATGTGATGAACACTGTCGTTAAAACTGTCAACATAATTCGAGCACGGGGGCTCTACCACAGAGAATTTCAAGCTTTCCTAGCAGATGTTGATGCTGAACACGGGGACCTACTCTACCATTCTGATGTGTGCTGGCTAAGTCACTTTGAACAAAAGCAGATTGAGAACCAAAATGACCGACAGCCTGTGATGTCCTTCGCATCTCAACCACCAAACTTATCCCTGACCTGCCAGCCACCCTTCAGTCCAAAGCTCAGCATCACTGCTCCCACTGAGTGCAACGCTGTTCCCGTTATAGGTGAGTTAAAAATATACGACACAGTATTCATGCATTAATAAGCCCAATTAATGTTGATAGCATTTTCTAAAAAACATTAGTGGATGTGTTAACAAGCCCAATAACTTATTTGCATAACAAGTTTGAAATATACCCATTCCCCTTATTCCCCCCCCCCCCCCCCCCTTATTCCCCCCCCCCCAAGCTGATCACCATCCTGACTAAGAAGCAATCTGAGGCTGCTGTTTTGAGAATGTGCAGCCAACCATTTTTGTAACAAAATAAATAAAAACCCATTAATGGAAAGCTGATGTAGGCTGTTTTTTTCTTTAAGCATATTCAATTATCAAGCACAATTTATCTACATTTGATTGATTTTGCTAACTTTAATACACTAGAGGTGAGGCGATATACCCCACCTATAGTGAGTGGCCCAGCCCTTTGTGTATTTTTCTGTATGCGGCCCTCAGTGAAAAACGTTTGGACACCCCTGTTTTAGATGAACGGATGAGTACACTTTTAAATCCCCTTTCCAAGTATATTGACCCAACCAAAGTTCACCATGCAACACAACATCAATACATCAACATACAGTCAGCATTACATTAACAATTTAACGCAAGTATTTGCAATGTCATTTTTTAACAGGGTATCCCTTTTGTTTTGTTTCAGTTCAGTATCTTAGTTCCACAATCCGAGCAACAGTGGTAAAGTAGTAGGCTACTTTGCTAGGTCAAACCGTATTGCTGGAATGTCTTGTTTTCGATGGTAGATCAGAGTTCCTTGGGGTGGCTCACCATCTAATGTCTTGTTTTTTCGATGGTAGATCAGAGTTCCTTGGGGTGGCTCACCATCTAATGTCTTGTTTTCGATGGTAGATCAGAGTTCCTTGGGGTGGCTCGCCATCTAATGTCTTGTTTTTTCGATGGTAGATCAGAGTTCCTTGGGGTGGCTCACCATCTAATGTCTTGTTTTTTCGATGGTAGATCAGAGTTCCTTGGGGTGGCTCGCCATCTAATGTCTTGTGCGCAAACTGCGGGCGCACACCGCTGTCCTTTCCCGTGTGCTGTCTCACACACAACGAAGAATCCTCTTCAACGTCCTGTGAAACTCTCCCGGGGAACAAAAACCTGGCCAAAAACCGTCTTAGTTCTTAGTTCTATGTCTTCCAACAGTCTCCAACGGTAGTAAAACTGGATGGTAATTGAATAAACTGGCAATTCACCAAGTTACAAGATAATACATAAGGTGAGTCTCCGTTCTTTCGCAATGTCTAGTTTAAACATGACTTGGTTTTAAGCTTCATGTTAAATCTGTAGATAAAACAGAGCAGCAAGAGGCTTTGAGTTGTATTCGTTTGGTAACTGTCTGGTAGGTAACATTTTCCACCACAAATCAGCAAAAAATAATTCGATATGAATCAAAAGTTAAAGTGACAATCATGAACGGTGGCGCTTTTGTCATTTTTGATTGGGGAACCCGTAGCGCACACATTAATTCTTCATTCAAAGATCGTACGCCTTCATTTGCTTCATACGCCAGAAGATATGAACACGCTCCAGCTCAAAAGAAACCAAGACGGCCCTTGGTGTTTACATCACGGTATCAGAGTGATACTCAGGAACCTCTGAGAACGTTTCTGAGAGGATGCGTGGCGGCTCTTGGTGCTCTGTGCAGAGGATCTCAAAGCGGACGTGGCGGAACTCCACGGCGAACGTGCCGATGAACGCCAGCAGGAACATGACCAGGCACCACTGCGTGCGTGCCGCGTGGATGTGCAGCCGCTGGGCCATGAGGGTGAAGTCTGCAACGAGGCGTTAAGGAGCAACCAGGAGCGCCACAATGTGATAGGTCATAGGAAAAGGGTGAAACCGTTGACGTCATCGGTCCTGGATTCTGAGGTTCCTCAAATCGGACCAATGACGCCAATATAGCAATCAAGCCTTTTCCCAGCAGGAAAAGCAGAGGTGTAGCTCATAACATTAATGATGGGTCCATTGGATTTATGTCTGGCAGTGCAACATTATAGACACAACTAGTCCAGTAAATATACGTTGACCATGTTGGTGCTGCGACAGACATAAAAAATTGAGCCAATGTTAAAATTAAAGTTACTTTACCCTGCTATTTGTGATGTTCATTAGCCATAACAAGCGGTCACTCATTTGTGACATCACAAGTGGGAGTGTGCACTCTACCCACACGCATGATGGATTAAGAGACCTACCAGTCTACCCAGTGGCCTGTACCAGCAGGCAGGTTGATCCATCATCACCAGACATGTGGTGGGTGCATATACACTCCCACTTGTGATGTCACAAACAGGGAGCTTGTTACAATAGCTTGTAATGGCTAATCGACATCACACCTGGTGGTAAAATAGGGGCCCATTCAAGTAAGTGTAAGACACTAAAGACCAGGACATCAGGCGTATCTAACAACATGATTTGATGGTAGACAGTGGTGGTAATGAATAGGATACAGAGGACCATGCTCAGGGTGATGGCCGCCGACAGCGCGAAGCGAACCACGCCCACGCGCCGGCCCTCCTTCCTCAGGTTGAGTCTGAGGGTGATGAAGGACTGCAGCCAGCAGAACAGCGTGCCCACGCCGAAGACCAGGCTGGTTCCGGCGTTGTGGACATCCTCAGTGTGGGACAACTAGATCCAGGGGGAGATCGGGAGTTAAGAACTACACAGTCAACAACACATGACCCTCTCTATGAGAGGTATGTGATCATGACGTAGATGTTTTTTGATTCCCACAAATCTGACTTTATGTCGTAAATGTTTATTGAAGGGTCTGTGATGTGAAAAGGCTCTCTCGCTTTAAATATCTCCCCTTCTCTCTCTCTCTATCTTTCTCTCATGTCATCAAACATTCGCTTTCTCTTATTGCCCAATTTCAATTCTGGCTGCAATTTTCCATTTGGTTCAACTTATGTCTTGATCTACCTGGAAGGTATGTAGGCCGCGACTGTACCTGGAAGTTGCCCACTAGTGTCATCCCAAAGCAGGCCATGGAGAATGTGGCCAGACTAGCGATGTTCAGCCAAGGTCTGCATTCTTTGGGCTTCAGCTGGAGGTATCTGAAGAATCCAATTATGAATCCTAAAAACAGAGGGAAAAAAAGCTTTTAACATGAATGCGTTGTGTCATGTGCTTTAAAACTAAGTGAAAGTGAAATTTTAAACACTTGACATGAAACACTTGACATGATAGTGTCCTTGTTACAGTGTAATAAGCAATGTAACAACCTGTAACAGCATTTATTTAATATGTAAAATCGTTATGGACCAGTGTAACCCTACCCTAGTGTTGGACTCACTGTTCTCCTATTCATCCTATAGCCTTAACCTCTAAATCACACTGTGTAGTTGCATACTGTTCTATAATGTTATTACATATCAAGTACATGCTAAAGGCAGTTGCTCAGGAGGTAAGAGCGGTTGTCTGCCAACAGGAAGGTGGCCGTCGGTGAATGAATGGATGAATGTGAGACAATACTGGAAAGTGCTTTGGATAAAAGCGCTGTATAAATGCAATTCAATACATGCTGTTACATCACACAGCACTTAGTTGTGTAATTACACTGTAACAAGACACTAATATTGAATTGAATAGTTTTTTTTAAATATATTTCAATATATATTGAATATATTCAATTATATTGTATTCATTAAATTATATATTGATTATTATGTATTGTAGTGAACTTAAAACGAAATTACCATCTTACCCACGAAAGCTGCAAAATTCATAACTTGACTGAAGACGCAGCTAGCAGGAGGCTGATTGCCTGCAAGACTGAACATAATATATGATTATGTGTTGAATATGCTCTGAATACTTTGACATTATGATCAAGCTTGATAAAAGCCCCTGAAGTTCTCACCTTATATACGGTGGAGCTTTCAGACTTGGACTACAAAATAAAAGCATGATTAGCCAATCGTAAAAAAAAAGGAACGAAAAACAGCTCGGCCTACATACAGTATAATATCGCTTCAACTGCTGAGTGCTTACCTGCTTTGCCAACCCAAAGATCCGATAGTGTCACATTGTAGAGCGATGAAATATCTAAAATAATACAAATACATAAAGTCACACATGAGGGAATTCATTAGTTCTCACACACACGCACACACGCACGCACACACGCAAAACACACACACACACTCACACACATATCGGGGATATTTGTAAATCATACAAATATGAATGTTAATATGATATAGTAATATTAGTTGTATTTATTCTGGACACACACACACTAGAGTGTGTGTGTGTGTGTGTGTGTGTGTGTGTGTGTGCATGTGTAAAAGTGGACGTCTGTTAGATGGTTAAAACTTACACAACTATGAGTCCAACGGCGGTGCTTACAGAGTACAGGAGGGGCAGAAGAGCCCACAAGCTCCAGTTCCTCATCTTGCCTCTTCACCGTCCACTTATGTCCCTGGACTCCACAAGACAGGCTCTGGTATGTATGTGTGTGTGTGTGTGTGTGTGTGTGTGTGTGTGTGTGTGTGTGTGTGTGTGTGTGTGTGTGTGTGTGTGTACTAACACACTATATGCCTCCTGTATTGGTTATTATATTACATTCCAATAAGTATCCTCTATTAATGTGTGCTTTGCCAGCATTAATTTTGGTTGGTAGGCATGATTTGCCAGATTCTCCAGGCATTTTTGTTTTTAATGAAGTTGAATATTGTTTTGAATTTTGAAAATCATATAAATATTCACAATGAATTAGTAGTGTTATTTATTCATTCATCAAAGTGCACACACTCTATTTAACAGCCTGAAATAAGATAAGATATTCTTTCATTCATTATGACATTTCTAACATTGTGATTAGTAGTTAATTCCATTCTAATTGTTAGACAGTGAGTGTGACAGCATACCCCTAGAATCACCTGAGAGCTTCAATCTGGTGTGACAATTCCTGGCAAAAGATAAGATTTGGTCATCATCATCATCATCATCATCATCATCATCATCACCACCACCACCAAGGGATAACTATGTTTGACAGCGTCATATAAATAAAAGCCTATGGAGTGAGACCACGCCCACTGGCCTCCAAACAACTCTGAGGAACCACGCCCCCTGCTGTGCTCAGCGCCGCGGCTTGGCGAACTGACGCATGCGCTCTGTGAGCCACATTTCGTCAGTGAATTGCGTTACAATTACAACGTAAGCGTTACAATTACAACGTAGCGTTACAATTACAACATTTGCGTTACAATTACAACGTAGCGTTTTATTATGAAGCCAGTCACAGAGTGAGACGATGAGCGATATAACATGGATGATATTGGTGTTTGATAGATTAGCTTACCTCATCCCGTAGGAGGCTATTCTTTCTCGACTCGTTGAATATTACCTATTATTATTATTATTATTATTATTATTATTCCATGATGGGTTTATTTATCTGTCACGTTGGTAGGTCGTCTTTATACGCGCCGTAGACATGTTTGTTAGGTGTATTACTCCAGTTGCAGTGGTACAGTACTGCTGTCTACTGGCCGCTGCAGCTTCCGGGTTTACTGCTCCATGATAATGCTGCGGACGGTCGGAGTGGACACGGATCAGCTCCAGCTACGGAACATGAGCAGCAGGTTGCAAAAACTGACAACATGCACGTTGCGAATAGGTCCGTTGTTTTGCGTCTTTAACTAAATACTAATTTGATCAAAGGTAGAAAGTTTAATTTAGTGAAACAAACAATGTGGGCCACCTGAACAGCTGTGCTGCTCATCCCACAAATGCATGATCCTTACAAGTTTCACGTCATTGTAAAGGTAAATAAACAGGCTTTCCAACGATATGCAATACAACAGAGAAATAATCCACCAAACCACAACCACAAAGTTCCCCCCAAAAAAGTGTATTAATGGCACTGGCTCCATCAATTAGGAACATTTAGGTCAACTGTAAAGAAAGTTGTGTCTTATATACATGTGTTTGAATACGTTTCAAGTGTACAAAATGTTGTCCATTGAATGATCCTGTTTAGAAATACTTAGATGTAGTTGTGCAAATTGTATTGCATTTTCTGCTGATACTGATGAAAGAAAACAGACATTGAAAATATATGTTTATTTAAATGTGCTATGTGATTTTATGTATAACATGGATATCTGCATAAGATTTGCCAAATGTAATGGTTCTGTAGCCGACGTCTTAATCCTAACCATACAGGATTTTACGAAACCTCCCAATAAATGCATTGTTTACTGTAATGTAGTTGTTGCAGTATAGCACAACAGTGCTCATGTTCAGTGAAATACAGTGAAGTACAAAAGTTTCTGAATAAACCTGAACTTGCCCTCTATGGAATGGAATACATGCATACAAGATAATACATAAGGTGAGTCTCCCTTCTTGAGCAATGTCTCGAGTTTAGACATGACTTGGTTTTAAGTTTAACGTTAAATCTGTAGATAAAACAGAACAGCAAGAGGCTTTGAGTCGTATTCATTTGGTAACTGTCTGGTAGATTACATTTTCCACCACAAATCAGCAAAAATAATTGAATATAAATCAAAAGTTAAAGTGACAATCATGAACGGTGACGCCGTTGTCATTTCCGATTGGGGGACCCGCAGCGCACACATTAATTCTACATTCAAAGATCGTACGTCTTCATTGCCGTCGATACGGCAGAAGATATGAACACGCTCCAGCTGAAAAATAGCCAAGACGGCCCTTGGTGTTTACATCACGGTATCAGAGTGATACTCAGGAACCTCTGAGAACGTTTCTGATTGGATGCGTGGCGGCTCTTGGTGCTCTGTGCAGAGGATCTCAAAGCGGACGTGGCGGAACTCCACGGCGAACGTGCCGATGAACGCCAGCAGGAACATGACCAGGCACCACTGCGTGCGTGCCGCGTGGATGTGCAGCCGCTGGGCCATGAGGGTGAAGACTGCAACGAGGCGTTAAGGAGCAACCAGGAGCGCCACAATGTGATAGGTCATAGGAAAAGGGTGAAACCGTTGACATCGGTCCTGGATTCTGAGGTTCCTCAAATCGGACCAATGACGCCAATATAGTAATCGAGCCTTTTCCCAGCAGGAAAAGCAGAGGTGTAGCTCATAACAATAATGATGGGTCCATTGGATTTATGTCTGGCAGTGCAACATTATAGATACAACTAGTCCAGTAAATATATATGTTGACCATGCTGGTCCTGCGACAGACAAAACATTTAAACGTTAAAATGAGAGCAACAGGAAGTTACTTTATACTACTAATGACAATCTGTGAAAATAATTGCTGTTGCTACTAAAGTGGCTTCTGCTGGGCTCCTCCAAAATCGGGACAAAGGAAGGTGATGATGATAAACCGTTTTATTGCAGAGAGCAGGTCTTGTCTGGTTTTAACTTGTGGGCTTTGATTAGTCAATCCACCACAGGTGTGCAGCCTTCACCCAGCCCCAGACTAAACAGCTTGACTCAGGCCAGGTGAGGCTGCTTAAACCAGCCACCAACCACACACACACTCAACACAACCAAATTTTCATTTTACCAGGATGTATAGCATGCGACGCAAATGATGCAGTACTCTCTTATATTAGAAAATCAACAAGCTTCCCCCTTAAAGGTCCACTATTTTATCAGCGTGTGACGTTGATTTGTACGGAGCCCCCCTCGGGTCACATGATAAAAAAAAACAACGATGTGTAAATCCGTGCGAACGGTTTAGTAAACCGTTCCCTCGGATTAGCAAATCGTGCGCACGGTTTACTAACTCGTTCTCTCGGATTCGGAAATCGTGCGCACGGATTCGTAATCCACATGCCCTCTTCTGTTCTTCGGCGAATGCACCTGCTTTGCGTGGACCGTGGTGACCACTTCTTCTCAGTAAGTCCAATTAATCTACATTTACGGGCAGATTTAACGATAGAGAAATCAGTGATATTGATTTAGCTTTGTGTTTTTGTACTGATTTCCGAATCCGAGGGAACAAGTTAGTAAACCGTGCGCACGATTTCCGAATCCGAGAGAACGAGTTAGTAAACCGTGCGCACGATTTGCTAATCCGAGGGAACGGTTTACTAAACCGTTCCCTTGGATTTACACATCGTTGTTTTTTTTAATCATGTGACCCGAGGGGGGCTCCGTAGATTTGCCATAACAAGCCATGATAAAAAGCCAAGTCACTCATTTTTGACATCACAAGTGGGAGTGTGCACCCACACGCATGATGGATTAAGTGACCTACCAGTCTACCCAGTGGCCTCTGTACCAGCAGGCAGGTTGATCCATCATCATCAGGTGGTGGGTGCATGTACACTCCCACTTGTGATGTCACAAATGGGGTGATCTTACAATAGCTTGTAATGGCTTGTAATGTCACACCTGGTGGTAAAATAGGGGCCCCTTCAAGTAAGTGTAAGACACTAAAGACCAGGACATCAGGCGTATATAACAACATGACTCGATGGTAGACAGTGGTGGTAATGAATAGGATACAGAGGACCATGCTCACGGTGATCGCCGCTGACAGCGTGAAGCGAACCACGCCCACGCGCCGGCCCTCCTTCCTCAGGTTGAGTCTGAAGGTGATGAAGGACTGCAGCCAGCAGAACACCGTGCCCACACCGAAGGCCAGCCTCGTGCCGGCTTGGTGGATTTCAGCGATGTGGGAGATCTAGGAGGAGATCGGGGGGGTTAAGAACTAGATAGTCAACAACACATATCCCTCTCTATTAGATGTATGATGGTGATGTAGATGTTTGATTCCCACAAAACTCTGCCTTTATGTGTTTATTGAAGGGTCTGTGATGTGATCAAAAGGCTCTCTCGCTGTAATTATCCCTCCCCCCCTTTCAATTCTGGCTGCCATTTTCCATTTGGTTCAACTTATGTCTTGATCTACCTGGAAGGTATGTAGGCCGCGACTGTACCTGGAAGTTGCCCACTAGTGTCATCCCAAAGCAGGCCATGGAGAATGTGGCCAGACTAGCGATGTTCAGCCAAGGTCTGCATTCTTTGGGCTTCAGCTGGAGGTATCTGAAGAATCCAATTATGAATCCTAAAAACAGAGAAAAAAAAAGCTTTTAACATGAATGCGTTGTGTACTTATTTATGGGACAACCAAGTCATTAGTATACAGTCAGTACACTTGAAAAGTAAGTGAAATTTGATACAGTCAGTACACTTGACATCATAGTGTCCTTGTTACAGTATAATAAGCAATGTAACAACTTGTAACAGCATGTATTTAATATGTAAAATCGTTATGGACCAGTGTAACCCTACCCTAGTGTTGGACTCGGATTAAAGCAAAAAAAAAAATCTTCTGACTGAAAACTTTTTTCAGGCCAAGTCATATTCCCCATCTACCATTAAAGAGCAACTTTTTTTTCCACCAGTAAAATTATATTTCAGAACCACCCAATGCATAACCATTGCTGCTGTTCTCTAATGCATCAAGTTGTAATCAGGCGAGAGAGACTCTGGGCAGATGCTGGAGGAGGTCGTCAGAGTGGGCTTCGTCCAAGCCCTACCCCCAGCAACTGGCGAGTGGGTGAGCTGCCACCGGCCAACGTCCCTGGACTCCGATCACCCTGGCCGAGGATCACCTGGCCCTTCCACCACGGCCCAACAACGACGGGGCCCAACTCCCGTCCCCGCATCCCTAACACGGTTCCCTACCGTGGAGACAGTTTGCGGGGGATAGGGTGGGGCCACCGGGTCGCACTTGCTCCCCGTCGTCGGCCCAAAACCACTTCCTTTGGTAACAAATATCTAAGGTCACTAGCGGGTAGTCGTGCATATCCCCAAGTTTGTTACTGCATTGATAAATCCTGGCCAATCGGTGCCTAATAGGAGGGAACACGTCAGGCGGGAACTAACCGCAGCCTTAACTCTATGCTTCTTCCCTTTGTCTTACAGACCGACGCGTCGAATAGGAGGCTGGGCGCCGTGCTATCCCAGGAGGTCGATGGGCTCGACCGTCTGGTGCTGTACCTCAGCTGGAAACTGGCGGAACGAGAGGAGAGGTACGGCACGGTGGAGAAGGAGTGCCTCGCCATTAAGTGGACGGTCGACGCCCTGCGCTACCACCTCCTGGGGCGCGCCTTCTCCACCCTCTATTCGGACCACGCGCCCCTCCGCTGGCTACGGAGAGTGAAGGACACAAACCCACGCATCACCAGGTGGCGTCTAGCGTTACAGCCATACAATTTCGAAGTGATCCACAGGCCAGGGGCGCAGATGGTCGTGGCTGACTTTCTCTCCTGCCTGCCTGGGACGCGCCCTGGCCTCAGTCAGAGAGGGGGGGGATATGTGAGAGGCAAGGGGGCGTGGTTAGCCTTGGTGAAGGAGCGGCAAGACACCTGTAATTGGCACAGCGGTGGGGAATGAGAGTGATTAACAGGAGTGTATTTATTGTCATCTCTTAGATGGATGAAAATATCCTGAGCGCTGTCGCCGCTTTCCGCCATGTTGTCTGATCATAAGATTGTGAACGAACCCACGTTGCGTGCAGCGCCTGCGTCTGGGCGTCTGTGGCTTAGTTGACACTGGGCAGTTTGTGCGCCATAATCAACCCATATTTTAAACCGTGGCTGTTATGACAAATAAACATTGTCATGACGACATCCTAATTCTTTTCGGATCTACACTGATCTTGAATATAATAAATGATATTCAATTATATTGTATTCATTAAATGATATATTGATTATTATGTATTGTAGTGAACTTAAAACGAAATTACCATCTTACCCACGAAAGCTGCAAAATTCATAACTTGACTGAAGACGCAGCTAGCAGGAGGCTGATTGCCTGCAAGACTGAACATAATATATGATTGTGTTGAATATGCTCTGAATACTTTATGACATTATGATCAAGCTTGATAAAAGACCCTGAAGTTCTCACCTTATATACGGTGGAGCTCTCCGAGTTGTACTACAAAATTAAAATGCAAAAAGTATGATTAGGCAATCGTAAAAAAAACGTAAATCGTAAAAATATACATTCAACTGCTGAGCCCTTGCCTGTTTTGCCAACCCAAAGATCCGATAGTGTCACATTGTAGAGCCATGAAATACCTAAAATAATACAAATACATAAAGTCACACATGAGGGAATTCTCACACACGTAGTGAATCATACAAATATGAATGCTAAGATGAGTTGATGAGCTATGCGTGTGTGTGTGTGTGTGTGTGTGTGTGTGCATGTGTAAAAGTGGACGTCTGTTAGATGGTTAAAACTTACACAACTACGAGTCCAGCGGCGGTGCTTACAGAGTACAGGAGGGGCAGAAGAGCCCACAAGCTCCAGTTCCTCATCTTGCCTCTTCACCGTGTGTGTGTGTGTGTGTGTGTGTGTGTCTACTAATACACTACATGTATTAGTTATTATATTACACTCCATACGGCAGCTTCCGGGTTTTCCTGCTTCAAGAGTTACGCAGAGAATCATCGCAGATTGGACACGGATCAGCTCCAGCTACGGCACATGAGCAGTAGTTATAGGTCCGTTGTTTTGCATCTTTAACTAAATCCAAATTTGATCAAAGGTAGAAAGTTTCATTTAGTTTTGTATTCGTTTAGTATTTGTATTAGTTTAGTATTCATTTATATAAACTGTTAGGAGCCTCAGTAGATCCATGCGCAGCCATGGCGCCTCCTCCTCATGCTGGTCACGCGTTGCTGTGGGATGACAGTCCCATTGCGCAACACCCGCTTCAGTTTGCCCCATCACACAGGCCTTATCCAGAGTAGACAAACGTGGCGATGCTCGGAGCAGACACAGGATGATCACTTTAGTAGGGCTGCAGCACCCAGCAGGCCCCATACACCCGGAGCTCAAAACAAGAGTGAATACCAACAGGAAAAAATACACTGATCAGCATTGGCAGAGAATTTTGGCATATTTTACTTGGGCGCTGAGTAATGTTTTATTTTACTCAGCTGTGCTGCTCATCCCACAAATGCATGATCCTTACAAGTTGGACATAATTGTAAAGTTAAATGAACAGGCTTTCCAACGATATAAAATTGCAACAACAGAGAAATAATCGACCGAACATAAACTCCCAAACTTTTTGGCCGAATGTATTAATGGCACTGGCTCCATCAATTAGGAACTTTTAGGTCAACTGTAAAGAAAGTAGATATTTTTTTTTACTTATTTGCCGTCAGTAACTGACTAAATGGGAGAAAATGGTTGCTGTGCTTTGTTATCATGGTTCACAACCTACTGACCTCCCTACATACATGAATTTACAAACACTATATCGAAAAAAGGCATCACACAAGAAGCCATATTTTAAATAAATACAATTTATTGAAAATATTGAATTTAGTCAATTTAAAACAAGTGAATAATTTTTCACACTTGTAATGTTCGGCCATGTCTTTTAATGTGGCACTGGTTTTCTTCTCTTTGCCACTGGGGATGATTACAATCGTGTAACCACACATGTCTAGAATTTTAAAGTTACCTTTTTTGGAAGGGGAAACAATATGCTACAATTTTTCAGAACACAAATGAGAAAATCAAATCAAGAAAGATTAACACATTAAGATAGAGATAATATTAATTAGCCTGGAAATATGTTGGTCCAATAAACTGTATACATTACAGGCCTACCGGTCATAAAATATAAAGTAATGCAAATGAGTTAGGCAGCGACGGCAAGAGACATGATCCAATGTGATATCAGGTCACCCACAATTGACAAACCAACTGACAAATTGTAGCCTATAGCATTATAAGCAATTTGTTTCCTCATAGAATCCCGGTTAACTGTATTGAGAACCCACTGTTGACACTCAAACATAATAGTGCAGCTCAATGTCTTTCATGTTTATAGATGGCAATTGGTACCTTCCTGATTAAACTCAGGTAAACCGTATAAACCTTTTATAAATTGTATAAATACGGCGACCACTCACTCAAGTTGATATTGTTTTGTCAGATGCTTCATTGACATACATGACATTTAAACCCCACTTTCAACCAGATTTTTCAAAATGATAATTGGTCTTTTACAACAAAGCATCTAGGAATGATCTTTTATTGTGTTGAAATAGGGCTCTTTAAACAGCACTACAGTTTCCTAAACTGTACATAGTTCCAGAAGACTTTCTCATTGATATAAAAATGCTTTAAAAACCCTCAGGCCAACAATAGGAAACAAAAACAAAACTGAAGACTGAAAATGAACAACAACAAAAAAAACACATTTCTGTCACTATCACCACATTTCGGGGTACACCATAACATTTAAAACTGATTTCACAATTTTCCTAATACTTTGTTTTTAAAAGAACATGGCGTAGACATGGGAGTGCCATATGTGCAAGTTGCACAAATTATTTAATTGTTAGCTTCATCAATGTCAAGAAATTATGATTAATTATTTATCATGCTCTCTTTCATACACACACAAATTCCCTTTCATTTCATCAACTCAAGAAATAATAATTTCTTTCATTTATTTTTCTTCTCTATTTTGTGTATGGCTAAGTCCATTTTAGAATGGTTTGCTTCATATAATTTTCTATCAATTTATTTCAAATGAATGATAAATAAGTCATTAAAATAGTTCAGTGATAGCAAGTGTTCCGAGTTGCACAGTAGCCCCTCAGCTACTCAGGAGGTACGCCAACACTGAGGGTTGTAAAGACTCAAGAGTATGGCTTGTATTTGTCAAACACGTGTTCTCACTTAACTTTGTGAGTTAGGTAATAAAAGAAATTATTGGCACTCGGAAGAAGCTGAAATGACTGAAATTAATCATTTCCATTGCAAATCGCGTCAAGCTTCCTAAAAATAATTCCTATTTAAATTCATGGTGACGCTTGACCCATTCCTCTTAATCCACCTACAGAAGACCTGTGTTTCCTTTTTGGTTAGAAGTCTTAGACCCCGAGTTTGTTGGCTTGCGTCAGGACCACCTTGAGGACCGGCATGAAGGCGGACGTCTCGCTGAAGTTGCTGCTGCTCACGATGTGGGTGTGGATGTTGAGGCCGTCCATGTAGGATCTGGACTGGATGCTACTCGCCATGTTGTGCAGTCCTCCCACGATGGCCGGGGAGAGCTGCGGAGCAAGGAGCAGAGACGGGACAAGCGGTCAGCAACTGATTCTGCCGAGTTCACAATGATTCCTCAACTTAAACTGATTGTGATAAGCTTACTTCAATTTCTACTTTCTGTTTAATGTTCACGGTTAGGCACCGATTTCACAAAAGCACATTCATTGTTTGCAAAAGCTAAGGCAATAAAGCTGATTCTGACTCTCCCTGATTCTGCTAAGACAGTATTTCTCAAACTGTAGGGCGCGCCCCTCTAGTGGGGCGCAGTGGTATTACAGGTGGGGCGCAGGGGGAAATTCATAATTCTTTTATTTCAAGAATTGTATTGAGAACTTCACATATTACAAAAGTACAAAGCACACGGACATAAAACCAAAATTTACCGATCGAAACACTCCTCCCCCCCTTTAACAATCTAAAATGAACGTAAAGTTGTCATTCCCCCCCGCCAACAAACTAAAACGGAACATTGTCTTCAACCCCCCCCGTCAACAATCTAAAATGAACGGACTTTCTCACAATACAGCAGAGTTGCCCTAAGACAGGTGGGGCGTGAAATTGTCCTCCCCTCCTAAGTGGGGCGTGACAGAAAAAGTTTGAGATGCATGAGGATATGAACTATGTTCTGAAAGAAGGCTGCATAGCATGGCTGCTGTTGGCAAGTGGAGAAACAGAATCAGTGCTGTATTTCGGAGCTATTCTTGTTGATGAGTTGGTAGAGCCACAATAATCTTGTCGCAGTCCCAGCTATTATGCAGGCAACTTAGCAATTATGAAACTCGTTCTATTAGCCTCGTAACTATGAATGCTCGAAAACAGCTCTATTCTTATCTTTATGTACCACAGTGATATATTGCTGTATCCTTCAACAAATGTACTCTTTGTAAGTCGCTTTGGATATAAGCATCTGCCAAATGCCCTAAATGTAAATGTAATGTGAATATGAATATGATTTCCTCACCGACTGCTCTCGGAGTTTGTCGTACAGGGCCTCCAAGCGCTTGTTGGCCTCTTCAAGCTTCCTCTTGGTTTGCTGGGAAAATGGTCAAAAATTACTTCATTGTGCAGTCTTAACGGGAGATATAGAATACATGCAATGTTTCTGCTTCAAAGACTCACAGGGTCAGTAGCAACAGCCAAGCACTTCTGGATTCAGGCCCTCAAAAGTAGTCTTTGAGACCAAGTGCTCCTTCTGGGGAATAGGCTTCTTCAAGATCTTCTCCGCGGGGATAGACTGCATCGGCTGCGTGGATGAGCGTTCATGTAAGAGGATTAAAAGTTGGCTCGTATAATTTAGAGGATCCTTTCCCTCTCGAGGAATGTTAAATTCCTTTAAAATGTGGCCACTGGGTTGTGCCGTTACATTTAGTTTTGTTTTGTTCACAAAATGTGCATGTGTTGCTTAACACACATAAGGAAACACATGACTATAAAAAAGTGAGCAACCCGATAGATGGTATTAAAGCATATAAAAGTGTAATAAACTAGCCGACAAACTAGTTATCGCAATTACAAAATGTACCGTACAAAGATAACTGACATTGAATACTTTATATTAAGAGATACAACACACGGCTTTAGTCTTGAGTAAATGGAGATGATTTGGAAATTACAGAGGACCAAAACAAAGTCGATTCACTGCCTACATGCAAAATGCAATATTGCTAAATATATGTGATATATACTCTTTATTGCCCTCACAGACAAACATAGAACATATAGGTAATGAGAAGAAAACCCAAGCAGGGGTTTTTGTTTTGCAGTATGGAGGTGGAGGAGTATACCTGTACGATATCCCCGGTGGGGGCTCCGGGTGGGCCCTCCACGCTGGTCTGAGGCATGGAGGGAGGGAACTGTTGCTGCATGCCTGAGAAGGGACCCTGGGTGGCGGCCTGGCCGGGGACAGTGGATCCCTGCAGAGATATGGGGGACATGGGCTGGGCCTGGGGGTCGCTGCCGGGCGGGCCCATGATGGGGGCGGTGATGGGGGCGGGAGGAGTGTAGTTCTCGAGGCCCTGGTATTGGAGGAGGAGGAGAAGGAAATCAGATACTGTGTAATGATTGGTTCATGATTAGAGGATTGCGTTGACTTTTACTGGCTGCACCAATCAGGGAGCCTACCTTCTTCTTGGTGGCTCTGGTGAGAGCGGGAGGGTCGTTCCATCCGTTCTGAGGTCCTACAGCAAGAGAGCACATTCTGTTATCTTCTACTACACGCTCCCAATGCCACATCACCCATCTGAGAAGATACCCGAAAGAGCCTAAACGTCATTGAAATGTACAAGTTGTTAATTTGGCCAATCCAAAATCGAAACGTAGCTAATGAAAAAATGTATATGGAAATAAATATGATATCCCATGTTAAAACATTCCATTAGTTTCACTTGACTTGCTGCAACATTGTAGACGAGGGTTAAGGTGTCATTGTTGTCCTTAAAGTTCTATTTTGCTAAAACCACATCTTGTGCCGATAAGTGCCAAGAACATAGCACATTCTGTATTGCAGTTCCCACACTTACCCTTGTTTACATTTCATTATTATACATGTCAACTTAGAATAGTAAGTGGACCAACTAAGACCAAGATGAGGAGATTAACCACTTTGTATCAATTGTATTGCAGTTTTGCACCAACAGTGCTTTACAAATAGTTAGTTTGATTGATTTAACACTGCTGCTGATCTCGTTCATCAACAACTGGGCCAATATGAAACCACTGTCCCGATCATCCGCCACCAGTCTGAGTGCATGTTAGGTGTTCAGCGGTCACGTTAGAGTCCGTCTACAGCCTGCGTGTACCTGGGACTCCAAATGGCGCCGGCATATACGATATAGGAGATCCAGGGCTGCCATGTTGGAAAGGCGCTCCATGGGCCGGAGGAGCGGGCGGATAGCAAGAAGAAGACGAGGAGGAGGCAGAGGAGGAGGAAGGAGGTGCAGTTGGAAAGTGGGGCGTGTTGTACGGAGGAGAGCAGGACAGAGGCTGGTAGGCGGGCGCCGGCTGCATGTACTGAGAGAGGAAGCCGGGGGCTGCTGGTAGGGAGGAGGGGGAAGGGGAGGTAGGAGCGGCACAAGGCAGAGGAGTTGCAGGGTACTGGAAGGGCTGGTACCCGGGAACAGGCCCGGCTCCAGGGGCTCCGTAGTGGCTGACCTGGGCTACGGTCACACGAGCGGAAGACAGATGCAGTTAGTAGGAGGAGACACACGGGGCCAACAGAGAGACCATTGGACTATCGTGCTATTTGCTAGCATGCTATATATGACAACATGCTAAATATGACAATAGTATGTATGTTCAACATGCCAATATGTCATACGTTACATGTCATGCTATATAACATTACAACATGCCATCATGCTATACATGACAACATGCTATATATGATGACATTATATATGAACAACATGCTAATATGCCATATTTACATCATGCTTTATGACATTAGAACATGCTAATATGCTATAAATGACGACATGCCAACATGCTATACATGAATACATGCTAATATGCTATAAGACAACATGCTAGTAGGAAAACTATTGAATACATGCTTGGAAATGATGCAGGGTTTGGTTTGAAGTAGTTTAAAAAAACTGTGAAAAGTTAAGTCTAGCGGGCATTCACAACTCAGGTTATTGATAAAATGATATGCACTGGCTAGGATGCAATCATTTTAATCTTTAAATAGCAATCGTTTTTTCGGAAAGGGGAAATGAAAAGTTTTCTAACATGGCAGTATAATGCAATGCATGGTGGGCAGTGCATTATTCTGGGGTTTCCTCTCGATGGTGGTGTGAAATATATTAATGATTTCTAATTAAAAAACACTATTATTAGAACCCTGAGTTAGCTAGAATGTGATGAAATCAAAATCAAGCCCATAACCCAAACATATAATGCAACTTGTAGGCAGGGTAGTATTCATTTTTGTTCTAATTTAGTAGTAGTTAGTATGTACTACTATAGCACATTTATAGGGAATAACAACTCATCGTCATAACACGACAAAGCGAGAATCATCATCCAATCAATCATCCAATCAAAAGTTCACTTCATAGAACAGATTTTTGGTTGCCGGGCAGAATAGATGATCGACAACCCGACGAACGACTTGAACAAAGAGACTTACGCTGGTACTGGTGGGAGAACATGAACCCGGGAGCAAAGGGGCCAGGGGGCGCGGCCGCCGCAGCAGCAGCAGGACCCGGGCCGGGCATCCCGTGCATGGGGTTGGCGTGAGGTTCGTTCTGCAGGGGCGACGCACAGACACACAGAGAGGCAATGTGATCAATGCAACCCAATCCCCCTCCCCTCGCAATGGATGTGGATGAGGTGGAGGCCGGAGGCTGCTGGTAGTGAGCGCGGGTTAAATCATTGAATGCTGTTGTACCCTGCAATGTCTGCTGTGCCTCTACTGTGGATAGGAAAACTAGTATTATTATTATTATTATTGGATGCATATTGTATGCATTTTATTTGTGCATTTAGCTTTTTAGCAGATGATTTGTATCAAAGGAGACTCTTTAAGTGGATGAGCACGTAGGGGGTTAGGGGGGGTTCGAACCCAGACCCTTTTTGTCTGGAAGTCAAAGGCCATGACCCACTAATATTATCCTGACCATGTTTAGCAAACTAAAGAAACAAAATGTAGAAGTTCTGCACAATTCTACGCCATACAGAAAACAGTGGGGGTGGACACCTCTACAGTACTTTTCAAAGAGCAGCGATTGAGTAGTTTGAGGGATCAGATGTTCAGACCAAGGTGAATCGTTAGTTTTCGGCGGTTAGCATGGTAGCGCGTGAGTCATGCGCTACGCAGACGTGCGGGGGGGGGGGGGGGCATGGGTGACGGATGCGTGAAGGTGTGACTTACTGGTGGGCTTCATAGTCATACAGACTGTGGAATGCGTGGGATGACTACTTAACCCCCAGGACCCGTCAGATGTGTACCCCATAATGACAACCACAACCAAAGTGAAAAAAAGAATAAAAGTACAATAAAAAAATAATAATAATAAAAAGCATAAAAGAGGTAAAAGGACAGAAAAGTCTATCTGCAGTAGGACTACAGCGTGGGCATGCTGACAGGCGGTGGGATAGAGAATATAGCAGTACTAGTAGTAGTAAGTAGTACTAGTAGGAGTAAATAGTAGTAGGAGCAGAACATGCATTGAGGAGGGACCCTGGGGAGTGGGGCTTGGGGGGGGGGGGGGGGGGGTGTTGGTGTACCTGCTGTTCGGGACCACTGGCTAGCTGGGTGGGGGGGATATTGGGGAGAACTGTGGGAGTTTGGTTACTCCACGATGTAACAGTGGAGGCGGCCCTCACCTAAACACAGAGACACACGGGAGGGTGGGACACACACACACACACACACGATGGCCACGCCCCCGTGAGGGAGGGGAGGGGGAGGGCGGGAGAGGAGAGGAGGAGAGTGGACCAATGAGCACAACACTGGGCTCGTCTGGTTTGGTTTGCAAGTGGGACAAGTGGCCACGAGGAATCGCCTCAACGTACGGTTCCCTTCCCGTGCAGTTAACATTTGGAAAAATTACTTTTGTAAGTCAAATCTTTAAAGCGTCATTTCCTTCTTATTGACAACATTGCACTATGAAACGTGTCCATGTTTTCTTAGCATTGTATTTTGTTAACGGACCCTAGACTATATTCCGCCATTAAGCCTAGTCCACAACGAAGGCACCAAGTTCTAGTTCTAAGACCAACAGAAACAAATTTCCCCACAATGTGATTGGATGACAATGAGGACCAACAGCGATGCAGCGATGCAACGATAGCAAAAATAACGCACAATATACATAACTGCACATTCACAATTAAAAAGGGAGCCCTACCTACCTTACCACCAGGTGTGAAAAGCCATGACAAGCTGTTTCAAAATCTTCCTGTTTGTGACATCACAAGCGGGCGTGTTCACCCCTATATGTAGATCTGTAGGCTGCTCTATGCGTCACAGATCGATTTTTGAAATGGCGCGTCATGGCTAGTCAGCAAAATAGTGGGCTCTTTAAGAAGTGGTGTGGGGGGGGGGGGGGGGGGGTCGTACCGGTTGATAGTACTGCGGTTGAGGTGGAGTGACGGTGGGCGCCGGCGCGGGCAAGGGTCTCACAGGGACCGGGGCGGGCAGAGAGGGCATCATGGAGGGCTGGCCCGGGGCGTACAGGGGCCGGAAGCCCACCGGGGCTGCGGGGGTGGCTGGTGCTTGGTGGTGGTGATGGTGTTGTTGTTGTTGTTCTTCTTGCTGTTGTTGTCCCAACGCCCGATTCAGACGCTTGTGAAGCTGCTGATGAAAAAGATGGCTGGCGTTAGTTAGATGTTGGAAATGATAAATGTGTATGTATTATTATAATAGTGTCATATTTATCAGTGATGATATGATCTAAGGTAAAGAATAAATGCATTTATACTTTTTATTTCCATGTGTAGTCATTTAGCAGAAACTTTTACCTACAGACTGAATTCAGATTTTTTTTTATTTTACATGGTAGAGATGTATTCTATATTATTATTTGTTATTATTTGTCTTAATGACTAATTTAACAACATACCATAACATAACATAAATATATGCCATGTGGGAGACACCTATATCCAACACAATACTCTACTGTGCAACGGGACCACCAATCACAGCCCAGCCATAAAACCTCCAGGTATGTCACATGACCTGGCCCACCTGGTTGGAGCTTCCGGACAGGTATGCGATGGCGGTGGCCAGGCTGCCCTGGGAGGCCAGCAGGTTGGCGTACTGGCTCATCATCTCCTCCAGGAGGATGCCGTTAACAGGCGGAGCGCCCCCGCCGCCGCCACGCTGGGCCTGCTCCACCGCCCGCCGCAGGACCACCACCTTCTCCACCAGGTCCTGGAGGGAGAGAGAGAGACGCGTTCCTTCACTCACCACTTCTGTGTTGTCTTAAATCAGGTCGTGTCGTTTTGAATCTACCTCTCTAATGAATCTCTGTGATTCTTGTGAACTTATTAGATTTTTTTTATTGTCCATTTAAATGGACAATAACGTTTGGGGGGTGTCGTAAAAAACCCTTTGAGACTGTAACTGTGATTAAGGGCTATACAAATATAATGAGCTTGACGTATTTTATTTCTTCTCGTTGCGTTGTTACCTTGTTCCTTTGTATTGCAGTGCTGCACAAAAAGCAATATATGAATAAAGTTTGACTGATTGAACCCTAAATTCAAGCTCAAGTCATCTTTATTGTCCCTCGGTGTCACACACAGGGTCGGGACAGACACAACTGAATGTTTCGTGAATTTTCGCAGCCATGTGAGCGACAAAATGCATATATACTGTATATATACATATATATATATAAAGACAGAGGTATTCCCGACAGGCGATCATTTAACAACAGTGTAGTGTCTTCCAATAAGTCACTTCTTCGACGCCTCAGGGGTTTCAATAGATTCCAGTAACATATTCAAATCAACATTAAAATTCATGGCAGGAAAATAAAGTTGTTCACGCTATATTGAACTAAAGGGATATTATCAATCCATTAATCAAAACAAAATCCAAATCAAATCTACCAATTGAAAAACCATATGCCTGCTGGCGTCTCCAACTTTTCCAAACCAAACTTTTCCAATCCTCCCTTGTCTCCCAGGCGCTCTAATTAGCGGTTGAACCGTTTAACCAATACATTGGCGCAAGGTAACCATACTGCCAGCAGGTGTCACTGGAGAAGACTTTCAATCATAAACGGCGCCGACAAACGGTCTGCAAATGAGCTTGATGGGGAAAGTAGAACGCGAGACTGTGGCTGCGTGAGAGGGAAGCGAGCCGCTCACGTACCTGGAGAGACAGGGGAGAGTGTCCCGCCTGAGCGCGGCTCCAACACGACACCACGCGCTCCACGTTGCCGGCGCAGATGTAGCACAGAGACGCCTGCGCCTGGAGCAGGACGTCCGGCGACGCCTCCAGCCGCCCGCCCAGCAGGTCTTTTCAGAATAAAAGTATCACATTTATAGACATCTATTGACGTTTGTACTTTAGAGACTAGAGACTAGTATCAGAGAGAGCATGTAGGTTGGGTATAATATACATATATTTACATTTACATTTTACCATTAGCTTTTATCCAAAGCGACTTACAATAAATACATTTGTTGAAAGAGAGACGGCAATATATCGCTGGTGGTACATAAAGATCAGAATAGAATAGCCTTCATAATACATACATGTAAAAATATATGTAAAAACAAAAAACTGCTTAACTAGGTGCTTAACAAGAAGTATTGGAAGTGATGACATTTGAGTAGTAGTTGGGTCAAATTAAGTAAGAATGAATAATTACGAAATGAATAAGCCACTTTATTTACTTTACTACTATTTACTACTATTTAGTCATTTCTCTGATTGTTTGACATTAAGGAGGCGCTAGAGTCAAGGCATCTAGCATTAAGGTAGAAGTCTACAGGTAGTCTGTGGATAATGTGGGGCTGGAACCAAAAACCTTTCCGGTAACCCGCAAGACACCCTCACCCACGGCACCTCCCTCCCCCCACCGATCAGTAAAGCTGCTCGATGCAGTCTCTACTGACCACAGAAGGTGGCGAGCTCCTCTGGCCGGGAGTAGGTCATGACGGCGGCCAGGGCCTCCTTCCAGTTGGCCAGGTCATATGACGTCAGGATGTCGGCCCAGTCCCTCATCACCACCGCGCTGATCAACTGCCGGCATAAAATGTTGGTTACCGTGAGATCGATAGGTAACATAATAGACAGAAAAATATGAATAAAAAAGAACCAAAAAGAAATCACAAATCACAATTTACTTTACTTTATTTGCATTATTATGTACATCAGAGGAGTTGTACAATAATATATGCTAATTCAGTGTGGTGCAAATGTACAAAATATATATCCCACACCCCACAGTAATTAAGTAAAAATACCGGCAACATCCCGGGTCGGTTTCCATACCTTGGTAAGTTTGGTGTGCGTTTTGGAGAAATACTTCTTCTGGGTTCTCTCCAGGAGCTCGGCGCCCCCGGCGATCGCCAGGATGATGCTGTCGGCCATGCGGTTGTCGTGGAGACAGAGCTCCACGGCCCCCTCGAAGTCTCCGGTCAGCAGGGCCTGGGTGATCAGCCCGTCCACGTCTGCAAAGATAAACCATCCGGTAGTACTGTTAAGTACAGTTACACTTTTATTCAAAGTGACATACAATTATTCTTTTATTTTTTTTAGATGAATGTCGTGGGCCGGAAGGTATCTGTTGGCTGCAAGTCAAACTCACTGTCCTGCCCTCATAGCAAATGGATTGCACTTATATAGCACTTTTAAAATGTTTTAAACGATTTTGGTGCTAAAGTACTAAAAATAAGTACTTTAATGCTTATTTAATATTACAATACCATACTGTTGAACTGCGAGCTTTGGTGGAGATTTTGTGTTCTCTTACTTCTTAAAACCAAACATGGAACCTCCTGTCCGACAGTCTGTCGGCCTTCCATTTCTGTGCGGATTTTAAATAAAATTAAATGAATGATTACCTTGGCTAACGGTGAGGTCGACGCCTCCCTGGGCGGCGGCGGCGGCGGCAGCAGCAGCAGTAGTAGTAGCAGCAGTAGTAGCAGCAGCAGCAGCAGCAGCATCAGGGACTTCAGCAGGGGGCTCACCTGGCATGACGGGGGTCTCATCAGCCGGCTCAGCCAGCACCTCTTCTGTTAGATCAACATCCTGGGAGAACAGAACAGGAGGGGGCTTCATCATGTGCAGTTTGAATGTGAATCAATGTCAATATTTGAAAACAAAGACTAAAAGACATGAAAGAAACATGAATGTGCCATGCACAGTATAGTTAATACTTCAAGGATAAAATAGAGAAGAGAAGAACACATAAAAAAGTCTATTAGAGCAAAACAAATAAAGACTAGCAATGGACGGTCAACCAGCATACCTCCTCCAGGAAGATCTCCTCCTCTTCCTCCTCGTCCTCCTCCTCCTCCGGCTCCTGGGCCAGCTCCTCCCCGAGGCCCAGGTCTACGGGACTATCCGAGTCCAGATCCAGATCCAGCTCCTCGTCCGCGTCAGAGGCGGGGGCGGGAGAGGGGACGGGCGCCGGTTCGTCGGCCAGCTGGAGGTTGGCTGCAGAGATGAGGTCGAACGCTGCCTCTGGAGAGATGTCATCGGGAGGGGGCATAAAGGTGCTGACGGCGGGGGCCGCCGCGGGTGGGGGGGCGGCAGGGGCCAACATGGGTTGGGGTGGGGGGGGGCCACTCTCCGCAATCACTGGCTGCAGATCAGTCAGAGAAAAGGATATATATACTGTATATATACGTATGTGGAATACAATCGGATCCGGGGGTGAATACTTTGAGGGCAGAAAAACAAAAAATTGTAAAAAGGCATGAAAAGCAATGGAATGTGTCCGGATAGAAAAACAAATGGGAAATTTGGTAGGAGAAGCATTAGAAATTCATAACGATGCAATAAGATAAAACAAATGGAGAGCTCGGAGACACGGTAGCTAATTCAAAAATGCTGTGTTGTTGTCTTCTTTTCTGTTCTTTAAGTCACGCATTAACATTTCATACAGTCTATGGTTCCGTCCGTGAAATCAAATCTCCTCTGTAAGTTTTTAGGTTTGTTATCTGATTGGCAAGGCCTTTGAAATATGTTTTGTATACGTCCACAATACAGTGAAGTGAGAGTAGTTTCAAACAGGAAACACAGCTAAACCGCACAGATTTGGATGAACACTCATTTCACGCATTTCCTTCCCTATTGGAGAGTTAGTGGCAGGCAAGCATTAAGGAAGAGAAGTGTATGATTTACAAACATCCATAAGCCTCAACAATATAACTGTCACATATACAAACACAGGACAGGAGAAATGTGTCCATAGCCGGTTTTTCTTTCTTTCTGAGAATATCAAAGAAATAAACATTCCCCTGATGCAATCTAGTAATTGTGGGTAACCTTAGTTTCCTCTGTGGAAACCATTGCACATTTCTTTTTTTGTATGAATATATGTCACAACTAGACAGCTTTTATATATATAACATGCTTATTATGACATTTTACCTGTATTGGGGAATTTGCCTTTTCCTGCAGGGCAGCTGAAATCTGCAAATGTAATAAAAACCATTTTAACAACATTTATGAAATGTACTAAAAACCTGCCACAGTGTGTTATAGTGTGTTTTGTTTTTGTTGTAGTGCATTTTGTGTACCTTGGCCGCTAGCTCCTCCTTTTTGTATCCCAGTAGCTCCAGATATTTTCCACGGACATCACTGTCAAAATTAACCTGAAAACACAAAAATTGTCTCACTCATAATGGACAACAACCTTTTGGGGTGTCCAATCCACTTTCATTGGGACGTAGTATTTACTTCTATTATATTGATATTTCTACCTCAACTAGGGGGCATGAGAGCGTTGTGGCTTTAGAGTGTTAAGACTCTAGGTTCTGGGTTTGAATCCCAATATGATGCAGTCTACCTGTAGGCATCCTTGTTATACACGCCAAACCCTCCCATCTGCTCCTTAATGTACATGTATTGTCAAAAAATATTAACTCTAATATTAAGTCGGTTTGGATAAAGGCATATCTGCTGAAGTTAATATATCATATATGAAATGATATTCAATACTACAATTTTTAGAATTTCTATGTTTTTACTCTCTGTAATGTTCAATGTTCAATGTTAGGCACCAATTGCACAAAAGCACATTCCTTGTTTGCGGAATAAGTAAGGCAATAAAGCTGTTTCTGATTCTGTTTCTGATTATGAGCACGGTGGAGGTATAACTGTTTCGGTCCCTCCGTGTGTCGCACCTTGAGGAAGGACCAGACGGTCTTCTCGAAGTCGTGTGTTGCCGCCTCGATCTTGGCCTGGCAGAAGTCCACAAAGTTGCCGCCGCTCAGCGTGGCCTGCAGCTGCTCGGAGCGCGCCAGGAAGGCCGTCTCCGTGACGACCTGGCTCAAGTGCACCACGTGCTGGGTGGGCTGCTGTGGGCTCGACTGCAGGTTGTCCAGCGTCACCAGCTTCCCGCCAAACTGCCACGAGGAGAGACGTGTGTGAATATCTGTTGTGCTTTAGATAGGACGCCGCCTCCACTGCCTGTAACTTATTCCACTGTTGCACTTTGTCGTATTTAGCTCCCGCGTTTAATCTAGAACGTTCTGCATCTCTAGCACCTTATCCTAGCAAGCTTGCCGTTTCCCTGGAAGGGGTTAATCTAGCAATTATGAGCACTTGAAATTTGTTCTATTCAAATCTTACTGTACCGTCAGCGATATATATTGTTTTTTCACTCCCTTTGGACAAATGTACTTATTGTAGCTCAGTTTGGACAAAAGTGTCATGGGCCAAATGCCCTAAATGTAAATGCAACTCTCTGAAATGCAATGATCTTGCCCAAAACAAGTCTAGCTCGCTCTAGACTTGAAAGCCACACAAATGTAGATGCATGCATTGATTTTCCTGAGGTTCACACTTAAGTGGCATTGGATAAAAGGATAAAAATGCCTCAATGTAAGATGTGATCCTATCAAGAGACTCACGGCGAACGAGGCGCCGACGGGCCTGCGGATCCATTTGGGCGGCTTCTTCAGGGGGTTGACGGCGGCGGAGGAGGAGGGGCCAGCGGGGTGGGGGGCTTGGGGCAGCTGCAACGGAGGCAGAGCCTGGCCCGTTCCAAACGGGTCCATGTTCCCGAAGGAGTTGCTGATCTGTGACGCACAAAAACAACAACAACAACAACAACAAGAGTCAGTGTCAATGCAAATTCAATGAAGAGCTTGTGTTATCAAATTTGACATCCTGATTACGTTATGGGACAGTTTAATAGTCCACCAGATGACCACAGGCCCTGAAAATAAAAGTCAGTTTTGATCAATCATGATTGATCAGTTTTGATCAATCAATTAGGTTTGATGATGGACCTTGTCAATTAATTGGGACTACGTCAAGAAGATGGTGAGAAATATACATTCGTCTAAAAAAAAAGAGATGGCAAATGAGCTCCTAAACCTTTGTGTTTAGTCGCTGTATTATTTAAAGGGGACTTACTTGGTCCGCTTGCCTCTGGCTCTGTGCCTGGTTGCTGCCCCCCATGATGGAGTAGATGCTGATGTTCCCGTCGAAGGCGGCGGCCGACAGCACCGCCGGGTTCCTGGGGCACCACTGGATGTCGAAGCACCACTGCGTGTTGGTGGGCAACTCGTACAGAACCTGTCGGCCCATCCACGCGGCAGAGTCAGGGCAGTTGTGGTAAATCGCTAACAAATTACTAGGTCATCAGCGTATCGTCAAATGTTTTCTTTTAAAGAAAGGTTTCAGGATTCAAGATTAGATAAAGGGAGGCAACTCGTATGAGACCTGGAACAATCGGTACGTATATTCCCATTAGTTATTGGTTTCTAGTTGGCTACAATAACGATGAGATCATCAGCATAGCGTCAACGTTTTCTTTGAAGCTGAGCCTTATCGGCTTCCAGATTAGATAACCATGAAATAAATAAATCCACGGTTCGGCCTTTACCTCCGCCGTGTTTGGATTCCAGCAGAGGATCCTGTTGTCCTTGCCGCAGCTCAGAAGCAGCTCGGGGTCTGCCAAGCTCCACGCGATGGCCAGCACACCCCTGAGAACACACACACACACACACACACACACTGTTACACGACCCCAATGACTGTCTAGTGGGTGTAGAGACGCAAAAATAAACCAGTGAAACTGATAAATGTTAAATGGATTGCATTTTATAAAGCGCTTACAGTTGCCTCACATTCACCCATTCATACACCAACAGCGGTGTCAACCATGCAAGGTAACAACCAACACGTCAGGAGCAGTTAGGGTTAGGTGGCGTCTTGCTCAGGGACACCTCGACACATAGCTAGGCGGAGCCCGAACCAGCAACATTCCAGTTGCCAGACAACCGCTCTTACCTCCTGAGCTACAGCTGGCAACTGGACATGTTTTCAACTGTTTTGGTATGTCCAAAACAATGAGATGCACAATGACTCTGTACACCACCAATGTAAACACAGAAAAACCCTCAGGTGGTGCCAAACCAAAAACTCTCACCTGATGTATTTTACATAAAAGACTACATGATGCATGTGTAAAGGGTACTTATCAAACTTATCTGGCCCTTTCTCTTTAAGGGAGAATGAAAAGAGACAGGACAATATGCAACAACAGAGTAGACCTGAGTCATGGCACTCAAAAAGCAAGAGAGAGCTCAAACAGAAATGTACATGTTTAAATAGGCAGCAGAGAGACATGATTGGCTGATTGGCTCCTCCTGGTCCCATCACGCGTGTGACACATTTGGTCCAGTTTTGCATGTCCCCCTCCTGGCCAATTATCTCTGTGGAATCTCACGCACCCTGGATCCTGTATCTGGATTTAAAGGGAACACCACCAAAAATACAAGTGCATGCCTAAAGCAACGCGCACGCACGCACACACACACACACACACACACACACACACTGTTACACGACCCCAATGACTGTCTAGTGGGTGTAGAGACGCAAAAATAAACCAGTGAAACTGATAAATGTTAAATGGATTGCATTTTATAAAGCACTTACAGTTGCCTCACATTCACCCATTCATACACCAACAGCGGTGTCAACCATGCAAGGTAACAACCAACACGTCAGGAGCAGTTAGGGTTAGGTGGCGTCTTGCTCAGGGACACCTCGACACATAGCTAGGCGGAGCCCGAACCAGCAACATTCCAGTTGCCAGACAACCGCTCTTACCTCCTGAGCTACAGCTGGCAACTGGACATGTTTTCAACTGTTTTGGTATGTCCAAAACAATGAGATGCACAATGACTCTGTACACCACCAATGTAAACACAGAAAAACCCTCAGGTGGTGCCAAACCAAAAACTCTCACCTGATGTATTTTACATAAAAGACTACATGATGCATGTGTAAAGGGTACTTATCAAACTTATCTGGCCCTTTCTCTTTAAGGGAGAATGAAAAGAGACAGGACAATATGCAACAACAGAGTAGACCTGAGTCATGGCACTCAAAAAGCAAGAGAGAGCTCAAACAGAAATGTACATGTTTAAATAGGCAGCAGAGAGACATGATTGGCTGATTGGCTCCTCCTGGTCCCATCACGCGTGTGACACATTTGGTCCAGTTTTGCATGTCCCCCTCCTGGCCAATTATCTCTGTGGAATCTCACGCACCCTGGATCCTGTATCTGGATTTAAAGGGAACACCACCAAAAATACAAGTGCATGCCTAAAGCAACGCGCACACACACACACACACACACACACACACACACACAAGCGGTTCTAATCCAACCCGTTCCACGTTCACACAGGTTCGAACCTACTGGCTGACACACCACATCACAGACCAACGACGACCCAGGACCTTACCTGGTGTGGTTCTCCAGGATCTTCAGCGGGGACGTGGCGAAGCGAAGGTCCCACACCTGGATGACCGGCATGCGGTCGTCCTCTGAGGACAGGACCAGCTGTGTCGCCACCTCGGGGTTCCAGGCCAGCCCAGAACAGTGCATCTGAAACCAGTGCACACGCCGCAGTCATGTAGACGACTAGACGTGCTACAAGCTGTGACCGAAAATCAGCCATAGGTGGCCGTAGTGCAAGATATTATGAGGTTGAACAGGTTTAAAACTACATACAAGCCAATACGAGGTATAAGTTATTATGTGCATAATAGTGTGTGGAGTGTGTGTGTGTGTGTGTGTGTGTGTGTGGTTGGTGGCTGGTTTATGCAGCCTCCCCTGGCCCGAGTCAGGCTGCTGGTGTGAGGCTGCACACCTGGGGTGCATTGGCCAAACAACGCACACACACAGGAGGAACCAGCCATCATTCGTCACACACGCACTCATGGGAAAGCTGACATGGCTTCCATCTGCTCTGCCTGCATATCATCATATGACCTCGGCAATAAACCGTTTATATTCAACGACTTCCCGTGTCCTGGTGTTGGAGGAGCCCAGCAGAATCGGCATCATAACTATTGCACTTAATAGTAACAGGTGGACAGACAGACAGATGCATGGACAAAGTGTATCAATGAAGTAGTCGCAACCTTTACAATTTCCATTTCACCGTACCCTGTTGCTGTGGTCGCTGACTTTAATGATGAGGTCGTTCTTGCGGAGGTCCCAGACCGCCGCCCGGCCGCTGGGGCTGGCCGACGCCAGGATGTGCTGGACCTGACGGTTCCACGCCACACAGCTGATGTCCTCCAGAGGCTACGGCAGCAGGGATTATACACCGGAACCGGTTAGACACACACACACAAGCACATTCTTTTCTGCTAAATGTGCGTGTGAAATTCCCTGCATCCGCATCGCTCGGTTTGATACATTTTTTCAGGGGTTTTCCAAAGGCTCAAAAACAAATTCGGAATGTTGTGAGTCAAATGAACCGGTTTGTACTTCCGTCTCCACTGATATGTCACTGGAAAGTTGCTTTAGCTTTCCCACACAACAATAAAATAGTGTAAAATCATGTAGTATTTAAATTAGTCATTTCCCGATGCATGATTAGCATGTATTTTGGATAATAATTATTGAATAATAATGATATCATGCTAAATGTTTGGTTTGTTTTGGATTGAGTCACGATTCATATATTGACCACATTTGTATATTTCTGTATGCGTAATTATACATTATACGTAACGTTTTTGATGTGTACCTGAGTTTTTGGTCCAGGTGTCATTGGGGAGCCAAAGTTATTCAGGTCCCAAATGTAGATTTCAGACTCATTCCCTCCGGACGCCACCAGATTTGCCTGCACACAAAAAAATATAAACAGTAAAAACATGACTCAAATGATTGAATACAGTGACACGATGAGCAACCTTACAATGGTATAACAACATTAACAACATGAGTGTAGCATGAATTGAATACTTTAACATAGAGTTTACAGGACGTACTTGGAAGGGGTTGACGTCGAGCGCTCTCACTGGTCCGGTGTGCTTGTCGCTCTGGGTGATGATTACGTCCTTCTCTCCCGCCATAATTTTGCCCGGGTCGTAGAGGATGACGTCGCCGTTGTCCCCACCCGCAATCAGGACCCCCGACGGGTGACCGGCCCCATCCATTCCGTAGGGGCCCCACACCAGTTTGTGATATCTGTGTGTGAGTGGAGGGAGCAATGAATGAATTAATTAAAATGGTAAATGGATTGGATTTTTATAGCACTTTTATCCAAAGCGCTTTACAGTTGCCTCACATTCACACACCGACGGTGGTGTCAACCATACAAGGTAACAACCAACACGTCAGGAGCAGTTAGGGTTAGGCGTCTTGCTCAGAGACACCTCGGCACTCTGGGATCGAACCAGCAACCTTCCGGTTTCCAGACAACCGCACTTACCTCCTGAGCTACTGCCGCCCAGACGTTTAGATGTAGAAAAGTGTGCCCTTTTCCCCCTTACAAAATTAATGATGTCACTGAGAGGCCTACAACTTGTTATATGCCACATGTAAGGCTCTGTTATCACAACATAACAGAGGGCTTCTTGGGGGATAGTGTAGCGGTAGGGATGTTCGACTGGCGGCCAAGACAGCAGGTAAACGGCCTTCGCCTCGTGGACGTCCGCGGCCTGTACCTGTGAGAAGACGAGAAGGTGCCACAAGACTTCATGTCCAAAGATGGATCGGCCAGGTCCAACTCAAAGATCTCCAGGGAGGCATTGGTGCTGAAGGAGGCATCCAGCTGCTGTGCGGACGTCCCTGAAAACAAAAAGAGCACCAGGAAGACCGAGCGTGGTTATACATCAGCTGTACGGCGCTTATGTTGTCGTTTCCGCCTCGGCGGTCACTCGTGCCTCAGCGCCTCATGTCTGGGATGTTTGCTCATACCTGTTGCCAGGTAGATTGGATGTTGCTGTGTGGGACTCCAGCTCTGGACGGCTGTGCGATTGATCTCCTTCAGTTTCATCCTGACAAAAAAAAAAAAAACAAGAAAGAATTGAACACGATTTCACAGATTTGAAAAGATTGAAGGTTATAAAGCAAGACACTGCCATATATAAACTACCAATTCTGTTGTACTGGCTAACCTTCACACAACTGAAGGAAAAAAAGTTTTGACCCAACAGACCAAAGCCCGATAGATAACATACGCTGTTGTGAACATGTATGGGTATATATATATATATATTTTGCCATAATAAATCATAAGAGCAGCGTTTAAGAAGTTGAACGGGCTGTACAGTGTTGTCAATGTGTGGATTTGGCACATATGCTCTTGTTTTTCCGGTTCAATTTAAGCAGATCCCTGCGTAACCCACATTGAATTGAATTGAGTTTGAAGAGTGAAACGTTCCAAGACTAAAACCTGACATGTTGGGAACACTACATGCATTAATCGACGCACATCATGTTTGAATCCGGTATACGAAAGGATCGATCCAATCGGAGGATTATTACCTGGAACTGCACACATTTGCATAAGAATAGCTTAGCTTTAAAGCGGCTAACAGCTGATAGCGAAGGAACACACTAGCACTCGGGGGGAAAAACACCATTGATTCCGGACACTAGAAAAACGAGAAACGGCACCGAGACCCATTATGGTTCAAGTAGCAGTGCGGTGCCTTTGATGCCCTTCGTTTGTAACACGCAGCATTGGCACAGTTACGTGTTTATAACGCCGACACAAAAACAAACAAACACCTAGCCGGCTATCAAGGTAGTATATATACGAGGTCGTGGACACGCTCCACACCCTTGAGCCACTTACCTTCCTGAACGCGGAGCCTTCGTTTTACATGCACGTACGGATGACAACGTGAGACTAGACTCGACTGAAAGTCAAATTCTTCCAAGTTTGTGTCCAACGTGTCCGCGCAACGACCGGAGCGGAGCGCGGTGCTGACTGGCGCCGGTCTGCAGGGCGAGATTCCACGTCTTCAGCGATGATCAACGTGGCACCGGGAGACTCCGCCCACTCCCGACGCACGGCTTCCGGTGAACGCGGACTACGTCGCCATGAGGGCACGACCACAACACGACTGGTTTCCCCCCGCCGCCGAGCGACGTCACACTAACAGCTGACCGAAAGGTTTCCCTTTATTATTATTATTAGCTGCATTTGTCGTCATCATCGCGTCCCTTCTAGCAAGTCGATATCTTTTTAAAGGACTTTACCATGGAAAATGTACAGTACACGTATGGAAGCAAAAAGGCCACAACACAAGGAGTCAATTCAAAGATTTATTTAATGGTTTGAGTCTTAATATTCACACACATCTGCTACCAGAGCGTTATAAAGTCTCACAAGTGGACTGGTTTTGGTTAGGGCTGCAACTACGACGGTTGTTTGGGGAAATACTGCCACACACCGCCGGCATCTTCATCTTCAGTCTCCTGCAGGACACGTTGTGCATTACAATCCAACATCATGGCAAAACGAGGATACATTTCAAAATTGAGGCAGGAAAACGTAAAGCATGGATGATAATACCCTCATATATTCTCAAAAAATATCTTTCTCATTGGCATGAGTCAGAATTAAGGGGTTATAATCATAGTGATATTCATTCATTCTTTTGATGCACCAACTCCATATACACACTTGCCTGCTGCTTTCTGTGTGTCCATCACTTGCTTTCCATGGGTTCATCTTAGGAATATCCCACAGCTGCTAATGGGAAAGGGTACACGTACAACACAAGTGAAAGTGATTAGACAAGTGAAAGGGAATAGGCCTCCAAACAAATGGCATTTGAATAGAAGCACCCTCATGTTTCAAGTTTCAAAACAATCTTTCCGACTAATGGGTCATATGGGTAGTGATTGTTATAATCATTGGGAAACAAAATAATTCCACATTAACTCAACACGTACTGTTGGATCACATCCGCAGTGGCATGCATCCAAGACACGGCCTCGCCTTCACCAGGGGGCCCCTGTTGAAAAGGAAAGACGTAACATTTTAAGTGCATGAACAAAATTACATTTCCAGACCAGCTTTAATGGAAACTTGGCATGACCGCACCCTCATCATTTCAGGATGGTTTCTTTCCCGCGTGGGGTCAAATGGGTAGTGATTGTTATAATCATTGGGAAGGTCAGTCAGTTGACGAGTGAATACATGCACGCGTACTTACGGTCATCGTCGTGCAATAGAAAACATCCACGCAGCCGACATCGCAGCAGTCAGTCGTGGTTTTTTGGAAGAACTTCCGCGATCAACGGTTCACCAAGTGTCGGCAAAAAGAGGCGCCCACCACGTGCTCACGTCCGTCCTCAAACAGCAAAAGCTGCTCATCATCTGGGCTCATTTTTGGATGTCTAGCGCGCATTTTCTTATGTTATTATTAGTATAAGAAAAACTCGCCCCGAGTTCGCTGTTACGGTTTTAACGACGATTTGTTACAAAACAAATGTAAAAACTACGACGAAACAGCGATCCCCTGTCGAACCTGACCAGCCTGGTCTGAGTGTGGACTTCCTGCGCGCCCCGGAACCGTTACCGCCTTTATAACTGCGGAAGTCGTCATGTGTCACGTGGCCCGAGTAATATACTTTATTTTTTTTATTGTTTAATTACAATCTATTATCTAAACCTACACCATTTTTTTATGTTGGTTAGTACATAATGGATTCTAAGGTTTTGGGAATATTAACTTTTTAAGTACATAAAGCGATCATTCTAAAGCATTTAGTGTTGAGCTAATCTCGGATCCAGAAGTTCAATCATCTTCAATCATAATGTTACATCTGATCTGTGAGACTCGTGTTGAGCTCAGTGTCTTCATTTGCGTTTACAGAATTCACAACAAAAAAGTGGTTGTAGAATGAAAGTACATGAGTGATCGTACAGACAACCACTCACGATATTGCAAACTGCACTCATGGAAGAGCAGTTGCATTGATTAGACTTTGCTCTGCTGTGACTAACAATTTTATGTACATTTATAATAGACAATAATGCCAATACACATTTCGGAAAAACGGTTTTACTATGAGAATCTACTCAAGTCAGCTTTTGTCAAGCCTTCACCCCCCAAGAGCCAGCTTCACTATCATTTAGTTTTGAATGTTACATCAACAGCTTCTGAAGAGAAACATACTTGCTGGCTTCTAATTAATGTTAAACAACACTTTTGCCTTGAGCCTTAAATATTAATTTAAAATAAATGGCCAGCTAAAATAGTCTGCAGATATTATGTAGACAATCTTAAATAAAGGTAGAGTGAAAAAAAGTAGAGTGAAAAAAGAACATAATGTACACCTATCTCATACAAAATGTACCAAAAATATTTTGTCCTAGTCCCAACACATGGAATTATGCTTTTGCTTTTCAAAATTATTTTAAGGCAACTTTGCATTGACAA
Source organism: Coryphaenoides rupestris (assembly GCA_002895965.2). Taxonomy (NCBI): domain Eukaryota; kingdom Metazoa; phylum Chordata; class Actinopteri; order Gadiformes; family Macrouridae; genus Coryphaenoides; species Coryphaenoides rupestris. The sequence continues at coordinate 420,764 of PIJE02000282.1, read as the reverse complement.
AATATTGTGAAGAATGAAAGACGGACAGTCAAAAGCAGCAACACTTCTCAATCCGAATTAAAAGCAAACAGTACTATACAGTACACGGTCATCTCCATCACTGACTCATTCTTACAACTGCAGATGTTGTCTTGTTGGCGTCCATCTGGGAATAATGTGCTGTAACTGTTATTCCTGAGAGAATCAGTTTGTATTAGAAGGGCCATTCTGGGTACTAAATTCAGGTTTAATGTACACCAAAAAATTGAGAAATCAAATTATTGTTGGAATTACCAATTGTTAAATTGCTGAACCATAAACACTTCCTGCAGCCAGAGACATCTCATCATTTGAGAAGTCGGTTAAAGAATCAGTATAAACTAGCCATAAGGTTGGCGGCTAGTTTATACATTTTTTTAAATATATTAGGGAGGGATGGCATTTAAGAAAAAATATTAAATAAAAACATACAAAACAAGCAGTTATAAATTGAATGTGGCAAGAGATTTCATCCTGATATTGAAATAACACACCACAATTGAATAATCAGGCCAAATGCTAAGCTATCATAAAAACTACGGTGGAACACTGATTTTGCCCCTTTATCAGGAAGGTAGGGAGCGTAGGGATTCTTTTCTCAGAACCTTCTGTGAGGACGCACTGACACACAATATGATGGGACATGGTTGTGTAAAGCCAGGCGTTCAATAGGACGTCAGTAATGGAGTGTATACTAGCATTGTGAAACTCCCGAGGCCAAACACACTCCATGACCAAGATCACGTGATAAGGACAAGTAACATGATTTACCTTTTGTGTCATGTTGAAGAATGTCAAGGCATGGCTAATGGGAAAAATAGATTGTATATTGTTCATTTGTTACACTTCGATGAACCCAAGTAACAGTCCTTGTACGGTTTCATAGAAGTAACGGACAGGCATTGGCAGACACTTTGGGTGCGTGTGTGTGGATACACCGAGCACAGAGTACAATAGTACATAAATAGCAAATTGTTATCAGTCAGATACACAATCTGTGTGCAGGATGAATGAGTTACCTTTTGCGCATATGGGCCGCAAAAAATACTGAGCCATATCGTGTGCAGTTTTGTTTTTCTCGTTACATATATTTAGCCATTTATTTGCCGTTGCTAATGACACGAGTGAAAACAGAATTCCCATTAATATTCCCACTGATATTCCGAGTAGGCACATGACTATGGAAACATATTAGCATTAAGCTACAAGCACTTGTAGATTGTTCTTTTTTTTTATCCAAAATATGTGAGACATCTCTGCCAATGTTGTGCATAATGCGCGTCCACGTTTCGCGCCATCAGATGTGCCCATCAGTCTCCACTTCCAACGCTACCAATTCCTATCCGTTTCCCGGATTTCACCCGGCTCTGGCTCTTCTTAGCAAGGCAGAAGGGATCTCTGTCCATTGACATCAAGTCATTGTATGATTTTGTCCTTCAAATTAAAAAATTAAAAGCCCGGGGGCGGGGGGGAGGGCGGTGGGTGGATTGGTGGTGGATGAGAAGGGGGAAAACATTCTCCGACCCCGCCCGCCCAAGCGGCTCCTCTTAAGGAACAAAGGTCCGACAGAGCCTGGACCAGGACCAGGGCGTGGGGTGGATCCTGGTCTAGCAGTTGATGCAGTCCGACTTGGCCTTCCCCGCCGAGCTGATGATCCTCATGAGGCAGTGTCCAAACTCCTCCAGGATCAGCCGCTCGGCCAGTGCCTGCGGCTGCCCGCTCAGCTCCGTCTGCCGGGCCTGGTCCAGGAGGCACTCGCACGTCGCCTCCACCACCTCCTTGGTGACAAACGTGAAAGGCAGCCTGTGAGGGACAAAAAGGACGAATGGTACATAGGTTGAGTTAAAAATCACAGCTGAATGCAATGACATTTTTGCTTTTGCTTCATTAGAAGTTCCCCATCTTTGTTTATTCATTAATACATTGAATCCACAATATGTGGTCAAACCAATAGAATGGATACTGTTATTTTTGCACATTTATACTGATAAACGATATATTTATGGCTGGGCAATATGACTCCAAATCAATATCACGGTTATTTCAAACTTTTATGTCAATTACAATTAATGAACGATTATTAATTGTCCACACTTTTTTTATGCTGCCCCTCGTAGCTCTCTGATAAGGTCTGTAAACATGCTGAACTGTTGAAGCGCCAAGCGTATTTTCTGATTTTTAAATAATTTGAGGAAACTCACAGAGGTTAACTATGAATAGATTAAATATTTTTGAGAAAGTAATAGTTGAAATTAACCGAACTACCCGCAAGATTAAGTCGGTGAGAGGTACTCAATGTCGTGTTTGATACAATTCTGGTTAATTGCCCAGCCCTATTACAGTGTAGTATAATGCCTATTCATATTTACGTTGTTACTACTGCACTACATACTCCATTGCACTATCCTAACCAGATTGAGCAAAGTTCTGTATTGCAGTACTACCTGCAATACAGAACTTTGCTCAATCTGGTTGGATGCTACTGTGTTTGCTGTATTATACCGTTGTAAAATAATCTAGCCCCACATTATAATCACTAATTTAACTAATGTAAGACAGAACTTTATTAATCCCGAAGGAAATTCTTGTGCCAGGTTGCATAGCAATACAGTAAAACAATAGAGAAATAAACAGAATAATAAAAATAAACTTACAGATTTACAAATGTAGCTGTACTATTTAAGATTCAAGAGGTATTATTTGAGTGTAATTTGTTAGAAATGCCACAGCCAACAGTCAGCTGTTAGTGAGTGAAATGCATCATGAAAATATCTGTTTCAAGTTACAATTAGGATTTTACACCGCTCCCAGCTTGTTTCTGACCAATCAGTGCATCTCTTCCGTGATTGGTTTGGGGGATTTCATAATGCCTGTCAGTCACAGGTCCCTGAAATGCAACACTTCTCAGTGAGCAGGGAGAGAGCAGAGGGGGAGGGGGATTCCAGAATACTTTTCTTTTCTTTTCTTTTTGATCGTTTTAGTTTCAAAATCTTGATCATCTTCGGCTCTCGACAGCTTTTCAACTCTCGAATCGTACCATCGCACCTTTAAGCGGAATCAAATCCTACAAGGCTTTAATGCTTAACGTGTGTTGGGGAAGCGAATCCCCCCCCCCCCGCCCCACTTTACCTGCCGCCTCCGCTGGTGCTGAGCGGCGTGGTCCGGGTGAGCGCGTCGGAGATCTGCGAGGACAGCTTGGTCTTGGCCGCCGTCTGCTGCTGCTGCACGCGCACCTCGGCCGCGTCCGCCAGGTGCATCAGGGTCTTCCGCTCAGGGCTCTCCTCGAAGTTCTTGCAGCCGACGCACTTGCATATGGACGAGCACATGATCTTCGCCTGCAGCGCCGACGATGGAGAAGGAGGGAGGAGATGCATCTTAGCACTGTACTAGTACTTAGCATTGCTTAGCATATTATATGTTATTAGATGTTGGTAATGTGCTCAGAATGGCACGTCTGCTCTTATCCCAGCTATTATGCAGGCAACCTAATAATTATGAAACTCGTTCTATTAGCCTCGCAACTATGAATGCTCGAAACCTGCTCTATTCTTATCTTCTCACAGCGATATATTGCTGTCTCCTTCAACAAATGTACACTTTGTAAGTCGATTTGGATAAAAGTGCCCTAAATGTAAATGTAAATCTTATCGGTTTAAAGACGTGAGGGCACAAATAAACAAAACAAAACAAAAATCAGGATTTTAAGTCGCTACACATCCATGTCGTTTCAACACTTAATAAAGCATTTCAGGGACATCATTTTGGGACTGTGGCAGCATTCAAACACAGCATTGAAAACAAGACAAAAATTTACATTTACAAATCGCTGTAAATGGGACCAAGACTTCATCAGTGCTACTAATCGGCCTCCATCCGGATGTTTGCATTCTGAAGAATTTCCGGTTCCAAAACCGAGGATGCGGACGAGGATGATTAATAATAATACTGAATAAAAACAATATCATAATTATATTTGATGGCCATTAAAGGCTATATATTTTTGGTTGGTTAGATCTGATTGGTCATCGTGTTTGTCCTGTGGCGGGGTCAGGGTCAGGGGAGAGGGAGTCAGGGGGGCAGGCACCTCGTAGCACTCGCAGTAGTTCTTCAGGCAGCCCGACCGCTTGCAGTTGCAGCCCTTGCTGTGTCTGCGGTCCGACTCTCCTTGCTTCCCCTTGCCGATCTTCGGCTTGAAGGCGCCGGGGTTGCGGTCCAGACACGTCTTTAAGAAAATAAAATAATATAAAAGATAGCAAGTAGACGGATGAATACAGACACAGGGACGTATAGAGGGGGTACGGAGAACCCTGGGTTACAGTGAACTGTTAGAGCGAGACACACACACCTTTATGGCTTTGAGTCGTTCCGTTTCATGCTCCAGGTTATTGAAGCAGTTATTGCAGTTGCAGTTATTGCAGAACTCCCCGTTCGCAAAGCAGTCGCAGTATCTGAGGAAGGACACCGTTGTTCAGTTTCAGTGAGTGCAGCGTATTCACCGTTATCGCTCTAAATCATACGACAACCCAGCACAGAGTCTGCTGTATAAGAAGCCTGAAGTATTATACCCGGGGGCAGCCATCTTGTCCATCCACATTTAGAGGGATGTGACTTCATCAGCATTACACATTTCAGCCTCTTCCTCTGTGCAGCCTGGCTTCACTTATCTTTGAATATATCTTCTGCTCTCTTTATAATACCGCCTTGACATCGCAAATTAGTTGCTGTCTGGACTTCAATCTGGGCAAATCCAAAGCCTTTTTAATAGAATATATATATAATGTTGTACATTGACATTGAGACAGCTGGCTCCTGACTGATACATTATTTGGAATTAATGAATGAAAGGTGAGCTACATAATGTGCTACGTAATGGTTGGTCGTTTTTAGAGTTAGAAAAAACCACCATGGAAACGAAAGAAAACACCCACATTGTCACCATCAAGAGATGCATATCACTCACAGTTTGAGACATTGTGACTTGGTGCAGTTGCATGGTTTCCTGGGCCTGGTGGAGGAGTCTGTTGCTGTGGACAAGCTGAGAAGAGAACCCCCAGCACCCCTAAGTGAGTTTAAACTAAAGTCACACAGACAAGACGCATATAATTATTATTACTATGAGTGGGCAGCAGGTTGGGGGGTGGTTCCTTACCCGTTGACAGGTAGCCTGGCCTGGGTCTGGACCGCGGCGGGCGGGTGGAACCCGGAGCTGCTGGCCACGCTCACCAAGGAGGACTGTGGGATCTGGAAACACGGAACACACACACACACACATACACACATACACATACACATACACATACACATACACACACACACATACACATACACATACACACACACACACACACTCGTCAACAATAGTCTTTTCATTTCACCACATGGTGGACAAAAGGCAGAAAAAAAGATTTATGTACGAATTCTGTACTTAACAAAACGAATGAAACGGTGAGGTATTTTCTGTTTAAAGGCTTTTTACAATATTAATAGTTGTTTCCATAAAATATCTAAGTTTATATAATAATAATAACTATTATTAGCATTATAATACAGTATAAACATCCTCATCCTCACAACTAGTGTTCTAATAAATAATTTAAAAATGGTTGCAGTGATATCAAATTCAAACGGCCACCCACCTGCGTGACGTACTGCGCGGGCACCACGGCGTAGCCCATGTTCCCGGTGCCGGGGGCAGGCGCCAGTACGGTGCCCGGGGGGAGGTTGGTGAAGTTGGGCTGGATCTGGGGCAGGGGCGTGGCGGGCATGATCAGCCGCTGCTGGGTCTGGGCGTTGGTCATCACCTGCGCCGTCGTGGTCAAGGACTTTGCCGCCACCTCGTGGCGGGACATATTTCAATATTCTTTTTGTGGAGTACATTTTTTTTTAAATAATGTAATGTTGTATGTATTTTTATTTTGTATTTTATTGTAGGTATATTCTTCATATATTTTATGTATATGTACCATGTAGCATTTTACTGAAGAAGAGCCGTGAAGATCATTATATAACTACCTAAACATTTATATAACCATCACACAGTAAGTCACCTGTTTCATGTTTTGGGCCGGGGCGATGGGGACGGACATCCGCACTGCTGCTGTGTTGACCACCATGGGTTTAGCTGTGATGATGGGACATGATTCAGTTACATTCAGTTCATGTGATAGACCAAAAGGAACAACGAAAGCATAAAATGCACATTGAAGCAATGCAAGTTTATATATATATATATATATAGTAGATAGATAGATATAGATATATAGATGGCCAAATATACATAGATAGATGGATAAACAAGATTGTCAATGGCGATTGCTATATAGATTGGAAAAGATAGATAGATAGTGATGGCTTCATATACATAGATAAAGACAGATGTATATAAAGAGAGATAATAATTGTATCCCCTTATTAATAATCATTAATAAGCTTCGTCACTGGTGATTTCTGGATAGATTGAAATAGATGGATCGCTATACAGTGAGAGAGCAATGGATGTGAATTGTGAATCAATTCCTTAATAAATATAGAAGATCCTTCATAAGCTTTGGCAATGGCGATTGCAAAGACTAAATAATAACAATAACAACCTCCTTTCCAAAAAAAGAGCCTCTTTCTAAAAACACCCCCTTGCCACAGCACCCAGAAGCACCCAGAAGCACCCCAGGGCCCACCTGTCTGCATGGTGCTGGTGGTGGGCCCACCCGTCTGCTGCAGGCCGCTGGCGTTGGCGGTGGTGGCGGTGACCAGGCGCACGTAGTGGAAGCGGCTGCCGGGCACCTGGATCTGCTGCACACTGGGCTGCGTGGCCAGGGGGATGATGGTCTTGAACTGGGAGCCGCCCACGGTCACCGTCTGCATGGGCTTCATGGGCTGGAGGGGGTGAGGAAGACGATGTTGTTGTAGTATGGGGAATGTTACTCACACACACTCAATCACTCACTCGCTCACTCTAACACAGTCACTCACACACACACACACACTCACTCTATCTCACGCACGCACGCACGCACACGCACACACACACACACACTTGGTCTCACACACAGGCACACTCGCTCTCACACAGGCACACTCGCTCTCACACAGGCACACTCGCTCTCAGACACACACTTGCTCTCACACACACACACTTGCTCTCACACACAGGCACAGGCACGCGCAAACACGTGCACACACACAGACACGCATGCACACACGTGCACGCACGCACACACACACACACACACACACACACACACACACACACACACACACGCACACACACACTAATGCCTCTGTACTGCATTGTATTACATTGCTGACCTGGGCAGTGGACTGGCTGGAGACCGCCTTGGAGGGGGACATGGAGGTGGGCTGGTGCACAGTGAGGATCTGCTGGCCCAGGGTCATGCTGACCGGAACCCCCAGGGACTTCTGGGTGGCGCTGGGGGTCTGCGAGGCCACCGACACCACGGTCAGCTGATGGGGAGCCAATCAAAACCAGGATGATCCATTATCATGCCACAGCGAGCGTGGTTAAATACGTGATCCTGATTGGTCAATTAAGTTTCTTAAGGTGTGACATTATTTAACAGCTCTGAATGAAAGGGCTACAAGTCCAGCATTAACAAATGCAAACTATCCACCAAATGCTTCCATGACAACGCAAAAACAATCTGCTCAAAGCAAAGCGGAAGACTATTAGCCCATCATAAAAGCTACCCCATAGTGACATCACAAGTGGGAGTGTCCATCCAGAAGTGGAAATAGGGGCCTTTTAAAAATGCAGTCAAATATACACCAGTCCAGAACACACTCACATCATGGACAACAAGGACACTGCAGTGTGCACAGAACGCAGACACACAAAAACATGTTGTTACAATGCAGACGGCCACGGCTACTTCAATGTAAACCAGGAAGCCTTAATAAAAGCAAACATATACAGTCACTGACTTAGCTTGACAATGACAGCACTGGACATGGTTCTTTTTCACCTTGCGGCCATCTTGTTTCTAAACAATAGCTGGAACTTATACTACAACTATGCACTATAACTACTACACTGGAAATCACTATAATAAGCATAAATAAACGATAAAGACAAAACAATGACAATTCTGAGGTGACTTCAATGGCCGGAAACGCTACCTTGCTGGGTGACTTCAGAGGCGAAATGGCGATCTTCTTGCTGGAAATATTTTGCAGGCTGGTGTTGAGGGACTCGGACAGAGTGATGGTCTTCGGGGACATCACGGGCGAATTCAGCACTCGTCCTACGGAGGTTAGGTCACAGACCATTAATCAAGAAGAAGAAGAAGAAGAAGAAGAAGAAGAAGAAGAAGCATGTTATTACACCACAATAAAAATCTGATGGCTGCTCTGCAATCTGTCCTTTAGTCTACTATTTAGTCATCGAGCAGATGTTTTTACCCGACACGAATTGCTCGCAACACTGAGAACAATTATTTGATTTGACAGCTCGTTTTCTCGTTTGATGCCATTGCAACACAAACGACTAATATCGATTAGGCCGTCGGGCATCGTCTTCAAGTACTCAAATGGCGAAGGGATCAATAAACACATTTACAACAAGCTTAATCACGCCCCAGCATCCCACCCCCTCCCCACCCACCCCGTTTCACTGGGGGGGGAGAACAACCACTTACCAGCAATAACGGGGGAAACGGTGGTTTGAGACGTTAATCCTTTGCTGACGGTTTTGGTGATAATGTACTTGATGGGAGCCGCTGAGGACACCTGCGTCTTCGCAATCTGTGGAAGAAGCGGGGCGGATCGTAACGAGATAAAGATGCCATGAGCAGCAGCTCATACCAGTGTTGAAATGGGTTCGCGAGCGCTTGTGCAACGGTGATCAGCAGTGTTGGGTCGGGTCGTACCAAAACTAACATCTGTGCGCCGAAAATAACCTAGCAATAATATCAGAGCAGATGCTGATCTGAAGGGGGAACTAGAAAAGTCTGAACCTGTGAATTATGTAAATGTAAAGAATTAGATATACATACATAGATATACAAGACATGAGAATTCTTTAAAAATCCTTTCTTTTACTTTGTTTACACAGATACTTTTATCCTAAGTGACTTTTTTTTTAGATACATGCCATTAAGGAGCAGGTATGGGGTTTTCCCTCTTGAGGGTTCAAACACAGAACTTCTCGGTCCCAACACCCCAACTACAAGACCCCTACCATGCACCCCCCCTCCCTAACTGAACGGCACGACCACCCCCCCCCACCTGTAAAGTCTTCAGCTGCTGGGCTTGCAGCTCCGTCCTGCCCCCGATGGTCACCACCTTGTACTGGGGCATCGGCCCCGACTTGCCGTCCCCGGGGGCCTGCCCCAGGACACTCTTCGGGGGCAGCTGCAGCACGATGGGCTGCCCCGGCTTCCCGATGGTGGTGACCAGCAGCTTCTGTCCGTCCTTGATGACCTGCGCCGTGCTGGTGCCCGCGCCCGCCGTCTTGTTGGCCTCGGCCACCTTGTTGAGGATGATCTGGCGGTTGGCGGCGGAGATGGCGAAGGAGCCCGGCGAGAGCTTCTGGAGGCCTCCGATGGTGCTAGTGGGGATGCTGGTGCCCGATAGGCTGGCGGTGGTCCTGGTGGAGGTGGCTGTGGCTGTGGCGAACAAGGGTTTGAACGCCAGCACCGAGGAGGAAGAGGCAGCGCTGGAGACGATCAGGGACAGCTGGCTCCCCGTGCAGGCGATCGGCGTTGGCACAGCGACCACGTTGACAGTGGGCGTGTCCGTTTCCATGGGAACCGGCCCAGCCACGTCGCAAGGCTGGCCCGTCGAGACGGGGACCTCCTCCAAGACAATGGCCTCGGTATCCATGATCTCATCTGGCAGGAGGTTGTTGAGCTCTGGGGACACCACGTCCATGCTGGGAACGTCCTCTGGGTTCAATGGCTGGGGAGCAAAAACACATCAGATTCCTGTGGTTAATAACAGAGGTGACCAATTAGATATCTCATCAAGTGATATGTCATTGATTTTGAAAGTAAAGGAACTAAAAAAACGATCACATGAAACACGCTCACATTTTACAACATAGTAAAACCTTCACCTAGCAGATTAATCACATATCTACTCTCTGGCACATTTTTGACAACACATTTTTATGATTTTCTAAAATCATTTTAAACTGTTATATGGTTGACAATTGTATGCGCCATGGCATAGCCTCAGCCTAAAAAATGTTGACCTACTATTATAGCCATTAACTGTTTATATAATATTTATATATAACATGTAACATACTCCACTATCAGAAGCAATTTGTTCAGCCACACAAGCATCCAACACACACTAGTAATTGTGATCACAGCTAGCTGGATTAGTAACCAACACACACCAGTAGTGTGATCACAGCTAGCTGGATTAGTAACCAACACACACCAGTAGTGTGATCACAGCTAGCTGGATTAGTAACCAACACACACCAGTAGTGTGATCACAGCTAGCTGGATTAGTAACCAACACACACCAGTAGTGTGATCACAGCTAGCTGGATTAGTAACCAACACACACCAGTAGTGTGATCACAGCTAGCTAGATTAGTAACCAACACATACCAGTAGTATGATCACAGGTAGCTGGATTAGTAACCAACACACACCAGTAGTGTGATCACAGGTAGCTGGATTAGTAACCCACAATACAACAATTGTGTGACCACAGCTAGCTGGAGTAGTAATCAACATATAAGAATAGTGTGATTTACAGTTTTGCTACACCTACAAAGTTTTATTGTTCCAACTTTCTCGTAAGGGGAAAATACAAGTCAATGATGGTGTTAGGTTTTTCCAAGCACATGAAGGGAGATCATCAAAACATTTAGCTCAACAACCACAAATAACCTTTTGACCTTAGCCCCTCCTAGGTCAAGCATTGAATACATTCAAACCCTGTAATAGGAACAGGGCTATAAGTGTGTCTGTTAACCTGCAGCTGGCTGACTGACAGACACGGCCACACTGTACTGTACATGTCGGTAGCGATGTGAAAGATGGGGGGGGGGGGGGGGGTGGACTGATTGTGTTGCGATCTGTGTTTTCAGCCAAAAGGTAACTGGGCTCAATCTCTAATGTCTGCAGCCTAACCTGTCGGCATCCCAATGCGAGATTCCTAACCCCTACGCCCAGCAACTCAATTACACACCGTTAGTCACTTTGGATGAAGCGTTGGCTTAGTAACTAAACACCAAGTCAATAAAAGATGCTGGTGATGATGACTGTTGATGACCTTCATGCTATTAACAGTTCATTAGCGTTGTCCAGGGTGTCACAGACAGTATTGCATGCAAAGTGACCTGACCACTTCTCCAGGCAGCATAGCACTGTGTGCAACAACAATCCAATAGATAATCAGTATCGGATGTGGTATTTATTTTATAACTACCGGTAGATCCTAATTGACGTCCCTACGGATTGTTTGTAATTCTACATTGGCATGTTACATTTTTGTTTTGCTGTTGTCATGCACATGTAGTCCTGCTCAATTAAGCTTAGACCATTAAACATCAGATACATCACATCACAAACATCATAGCCTTTAAGTGGCCAAATTAAATACACGATTCCCTTGTTATACAAGTATAATTGTATATTATTTGAAATGTTTTATACACACAGGACTTTCTTGTTTGTTTACACATTTGACTGGTAATAGCACAATTATTACATTGGTCAATGTCTCTATTTAGTGAGTGGCATGAGTAGCATTAACACACGATAGCAGATCCGACCAAATGCCACAAACACCCCAAGAACGACGACAACGCAACCAGTGGGCTAGCTCCTTTAGCCTCACCACAGCAACAACAACAACATCTCATCCACTGTACAGTTGGTGGTGGCTAATGGCTATACGGTGTGACCTTTCACCACAACGCAACCATTCCTCCTGCAGTCTGCTGAGATGTACAGTAGATGCCTCGGTGGTTCACCATGTTGACTGTGGTCGCGCTATAGGCCGCAGTGGTCTGGGGGGGTAGCAGTAGTGGGTTACTATGGATGTGGTCGCTAAGGCTGACTGCTGTACACAGACAGACACAGACACACACACACACACACACACACACATGGCCGAAGGTAAACTATCCCACGTTAACAGATGGTGTGCATGCTACTGTTAAAGCAGCAGGGACGTATTGATCACGGGCTGTGTGTGAGACGAAAGGGGCGACCGGCTGTTTGCAGGGACTGTGCGACTATCTCACACCGGGAGGAGTTGGATTTCGAAAGATCCGCCATTTTTACTTCGTCATCAACAACCCCACCAGCTCACTACTACTACTACTACTGCTGCTGCTGCTGCTGCTGCTACTAGTAGCTCATACGGACACTTTAAACGGGGATGGGAAGTCCAAAAATATGAATATATCCCCCCCCCCTGTCCCACAAGCACACATGGCTGCTCGAAACGACTGTGCGCGGTTAATGTAACGATATGTAACATCCACGTCTTGATCCATGTTACTGCTGTCAGTTCGGTGGTGTGTGTGTATGACAAGGACACAACACGCTCACACATACAGTATCTGGCGTGTTGTTGTTGTTGTTGTTCTATATCCTTACATATATATATAGGCGAGAATGTTCACACATCATGAAATAAGGCCATTACTGTATGTGGATTACTTTGCACGCCACATTATAACAGATGTGTCGATTAAGGCGCATTGAGAAGTATGCGTATTTGCTGGAGGTGTAGCGACTCTGGGATACGTCTTGTATTGTATTGTAATCTTGTAATGTACTCTTTAAAAAAAAAAATAAGCACACGCATGATATAAGCGAGCAGTAACCAGGTGGTGGTTGAGTGTTACGAGGCGCATAAATAGAAGAGCACTAGATGGGTTGTGATGGAAGTGAGTGGCCTTTCTCTTTCTTCCTAGTTGAGACAACAGCACACAAAAACAACTTACTACTGTGGTATTACTGTCATTTCTGACGGGTATTACACATGGCATAAAAGCCCACTCCCAAGAGTCGAGGCTCTGTGTATTTTCCCGACTCTAATCTGAAGGATTGTATGTTAAATACAGTTGTAGGTCCAGCAAGCCAACACCAAGTGCAATAGCAAACTTGCTGAGCCCTGCTAACATTAGCTTGCTAGCCTTCAGTTTGCAAACATCACGTATTGGGATGTGTTGGCTTTTCGCGGGGATTTTTGTGTTGCCCGTGGTTAACGGTGTGACCTCGGCGCGGTGCTTACCCGATTTTCTTGTAACTGGCTACGTGTTCGGACGGAGAACGGCGAAAAGCGACACACGATTGTTCAAAATAACGCGCCGAGCGCCATTCCCTCCCTGACAACTTCTAGCGGGGCCACGCCCTCCTCGCCCTACGTCACTCTGACGTCACTCGCAGGGCTTGGAAGCAAGGGCTTCATTGTAAACCCAATAACAATAGATGTTTTTGTCATGTATTTTTGTGGCAATATAATAATCCATCCAGGTAAAATGGAAAAGCACTATATGTGGTGGTTATTGTTACACTTTAGTAGTGCACCTAAATGTGTGGGCATTTCCACGTCTTAAAGCACCTCGACAATAATTGTCAATCAACCAACGTGGTGTTTTCAGCAAGAGAAGAGCATATAGAATTTTTTTTTTCCAAGCTTTAAAATGATACAGAAGCCATTGCGGTTATATGGCAGCAATCTCATAAAGAACAGCCGGTAATAAACCAGGTCGTAAGCAAACCATATTATTTTCTTATTTTCATTGAACTCCCACAGTAGGAGGTGCAAGTAACACTGATACACACTGATAAACTAGTAATTATTTTTGAAAGGTAGTTTCCAGACATTTCTTTTTGCGAAATGCTTTGCTCAATAATCATCTGTAATATCTTTGTAGTGTTTGCCATCATGGGTTAGATTTATTACCTTTATTTTTTAGAACATGTTCCAACATGCGTGTGTACTAGTACACACAAGACTGCAATGAAACAGACAACATAAATGAGTGTACTCAAGACAACGTTAAACCTTTATATGTGGAATATTACCATATTTGGATTTGAAGAATGTGTGTATACGGGTTAGTCAGATGGCTCAAAACCTTAATAAATACAATGATAACAATCCATTTCATGAATGTTGAAACCACAATGGGCTTGTGCTGACCGTGGGGTCATTTCAGTGAATTCAGTCAAAATCACAGACACGGGATGCCTCGTCATTTTCTCATTTCCAGACTTTATTCACGTCTTTGGCGGGATTTCATATTTAGGTCTGGTCATTCGTTCGGCGGAATATCCCAAAAATCCTGTCTTCCTCCAGGTATTGAACGTCCTGTACTACTGTGTCAAGTTAAAAAAAAAAAAGAAATAAGTACAAGGACACTGAAAAGCATATGTATAAATAGAGTGATAGACTACAAATTGATACCTTGAGATTGCGTGACATGACAAGAAACTGATTGTTGCAAATCGTCCTTCCTTAGCAATATGAAATAATCTGTATGTTTTCTTTAAGAAACGTGCAATCATAACTGTGTCCATTTCACTGAGTCACACGATAATGCAAAATAGCCTCGCCGTTGTCACATTAAAACATATAGCTCTGGGGAAAAGCAATAAAGGTCCTGACTTCCTGATGGCCGAGAAAATAAAAGCCCTGTCTTCCTACAAAAAATAACAATATCTGAAGGGGAATGAGGGATGGAGGTGGTGGGTGGGGAGTTATTTATATTTAATAGGGTGATGGCAACGCATTAACCTTTCGACCAAATCAAGAATGGGTAATGATAAGAAAGCCAACTGAAATAACACGGGGAGGGGGGGGGGGGGGGGGCGGGAGGGTTAGGGGGGGGAATTCTGTTGGATGGCGTGTGTTTGGGAGAGGGAGGGCTTTACTGGGTCATCTGGGCTTCCATAGCTTGTGCGGCCCACTCTGGCGCGGCCGTGCGGATCTTCTCCAGGAGGTTGTTGACCTGGAAACACAGAGACTGGATCTGCTTGTCCCAGGTGGGCAGTGGCTCTCGGGCTGGAGGAGACATGCAAGGAGGGGTGGGGGGGGGGGGGGGGAGGGTGTGATGGTTGGTTCGTGACATTTAAATCAACCCTGATCATCAGTAGATGGTAAAGTAACTACCTGTTTCTGTCATTTTAACGTTAGGTGGGTTTTATATTTATGTCTGTCGCAGCACCAGCATGGCCTGGTGCACTGCCTGACTTAAATCCAATGGACCCATCATTAAAGTTATGAGCTACGCATGTGCTTTTCCTGCTGTAAAAAGGCTCTCTATGTGGAGTTGATTGCACGTGACAGCTCACTTTACAGCCCAATTTAAGCCTCCTGTATCACTGGTTTATAGTTCCTTCATGTCCAATGTTTGCATGATTGTTGATGTTGATGATTGATCTACATTTTCCATGACAATCAAAAAGACTGTCAGAATATTAAATATCCCCACGGGGATAAACATAATTTCCTCCTTCTTGATGTGATCAGAGTTGCAGTCAAAATTATCCTGGCCGCCACCGACAGGTCCAATAAAACGGGGGGGGGGCGCTGCAGCGGACTTACTTTCAAAGTGTACGATCCCATCGATCTGGTCAATGAAGCCATTCATCCGTCCTTCTGTGATCATCTGGGAGGCAATCTTCTCTGCCTGGTCACAGGGAGAAAAAAAACAACTATATATTCAACCGGCCTGGCAATCACGACTAGAAAACATACCTGTGGAGTGTGTGTGTGTGTGTGTGTGGTTGGTGGCTGTTTTAAGCAGCCTCACCTGGCCCGAGTCAGGCTGATTAGTCTGGGGGCTGGGTGAGGCTGTATTGGCTAAATCAAGGCCCACAGGTTAAACCAGCCATCATCACACACACCCAGGAGAGCACTAGCAAGTGTACCACCTGCTCCAGCTGCCATTACCACAAATTCTGCAATAAATATTCAACTGCCGGTGTAGTTTGGAGGAGCCCAGCAACAGCCCCTTCAGGTGGCAGTGGTGTAGCAAGGGACTTTGTTACAGTACAGATGTAAACTCTACAAGTGTGTATTAAGCAGGCAAGTAAGATGCAGCAAGTTTAACATGCATGCAAACAAAAACAATACAATGACACACGGGCAGGAGTGAAACTAGTTCATGAAGTCATTTCTCACCTTTGCCGGGGGGATTTCCAACAGTGCCCCGAGTTCTTCGAACGTGATGTTGTTGTACAGTTTACTAGCAGACAGGAGGTTGTGCTCGATCACCGCTCGGTCAAGAATGCTGGACCCTGAAGGGATATGGCACAGATATCATGTCATGTACTGTAAAGGAAACATCTCACTATGGTCCCTTTATTTTCCTGCAATATTGCCGTAAAGAAGATCAGTCATTATTATAATTTTTTTTTTTACACAGATCTAAAAACAGTCAGCATAATGCCGGACCCGTGTGGGCTTTTACACAAATGCTCCGAAACACTTCCAGCGTCTAGTAATGTGGTGTGATGTGATGTATGACATGTGTGCGTTTTGAGGAGACATAAGTACGCGTCATCAAAACTCCAAACCTACCCTTTCTTTATACACAGACGTCAAGCTTTCTTACTACATCTGCTGCTGGCTTAAAGGCGCGACAAAAATGAACACCCCCCCCCCCACCCCACCCATTCCTTTTGTGAGGTGGATTAAAGCCACTACTGCCCTGCAATGAAACAGCTGTGTAATAGGGGCAAACAATATACCAAGCACACAATTTTTAGGACATCATGAGGAGGAAAAGATACGAGGGAGGGGAGGAGATGAAAGGATAGAGGAGAGAAAATGTGAGGAGAGGAGGAGAAAAGGGGAAAGGATGTGGCAGGAAGAGAAGATGCTATGGTAGTCCGTGGCACACCAAAGCTCAAGTGGAGGTAGAGCGCTCTTGTTTTCAACAGAGACATATTTAAAGCCACATGCACTCGCCATCCAGGCCATTTAAATTGATCCCCTGGAAAAGAAATATGCCAAAAAGGCTGGGCGGAGCAGTGGAATGAACAGACTTCGATGCCACATAAGAAATGTGCTCCGCGATACTCCTTGATTAGCACGGGAGCGCAGCGAAGGCGGATCCTTTATGCCTCTAAGCCTGAGCTTTGGTGGGGAAACGTCCTTGGCAGGTGCACGACACAGCAATACAATACAATACAACAAGGTGAAAAGCCCATTTAATAATTTCACCGTCACCGTCTGCAGTAGTGGCCTTCTGGTGGGGCATCAGCATGGTGGCAAACTCCTGCAGCTGGTTGCCCCGGATGATGCGGTCCAGGTACATCTTCTCCAGGATGCCGTAGGCGGCCAGCTGCTGGCACCGCTCGTCCTTGAACAGCGTGGCCAGCATCCGCGACCTCTGCTGCCCTGGGGGGGGACAGTATGTTGTTGATGCATTCAGCAGACCACACACACACACACACACACACACACACACACACACACACACACACACACACACACACACACACACACACACACACACACACACACACACACACACACACACACACACCCTGTCTATGGTACCAATCTTCAAGGGTTTTAACGTTGCAATTAAATAAACATCATTATTATTATTATTATTATTCAATTGCACAGTGGTGGTACGACCAGCGTGCAGTATCACACACGTACCTGCGGAGGCCAGTATTGTGCAGTTGAGTGCGTGCTTCAGGGCTTCCAGGCGTTCTGTTTCGTGAACGATGGATTTATACGATAGCTCGTTGTACCGTTGGGCAGCCTCAATGAACTTCCTCCGGAAGTCCAGCACTCTGGCGTAGCACACCTGAGCGGCAAGACATTCAAGTTATTAACACACACATTCAAGTCATTCATGACAATGATGCTTCAACTCCAGGCATCCTCAACTTGCGCAGATACAAACTAGTATGTTTTAAGGTTCATAATAGACAATAGTTCATTGCATTTATTTATTTTACTATTCACCTTTATTGAAAAAAAACAATGCCTACAGGCAGACTGGGGACATTGGTGATGGAAACCAGAAGCTTTGGCTGTCAATGCTGTGTATATTCTGGTCCTGCAATTCGTGTTATTTGTATTGTATTGTTCTTTTGCATATTCCACTGGGCATCACCACTTTTTCATTTCACCGCACATCCTGTGTGTTTGTGACAATTATACTTCTTGAATCTTGAAGCTGTCAACAGCCAATAGTCAATAGCCCCACTGAAGACTGTGACTCTTATAAAGGATAACATATATAATGTGTAATGCATGTACGCATGTATCTCAATAAAAGTGGACTTTTCATTCTAAACTTTGTTATTACCTTATAGTGTATTTGTAGCTGTTCGTTGGACGACTCGTTCTGTAGCAACGATGCTCTGTTTATGTAGGCTTCCGCTTGCACGGGGTCGTCGTCCTCCAAGTACAGACGGGCGATTTTCAGGTACGTATCCAACTTATAATCTACATTGTACTGCCTACGGAGTGAACGAAAAGAGAGATTGTTAAAAGTAAAAAGGTTTGAGGTTCGGAGCATTGCATCAGGAATATACATGCTTGTAGCCAGAGATAGCTTACTTCTGTCCCGTTTCCAGCGGGATTCCCACTAAAACCTGTGCCGCATTTCTCCAGTCGCCCTCCTTTTCATAAATGGTTGCCAAGTGCTGTCGAATGGAAGCTACCTGTGAACATGGGCGTTTAAGGGTTTGGAATTAGACGTTTGCAACAGCCACTTGTGAGTGAATACACTCAGAGACTCACACACCCAGACACTCAGAATCATGAAGGAGCAGGTAGGGGGGATAAGGGGACGCCTACAACAGGTTGGGGCTGAGAAGACTGGGGATCGAACCCAGTACCTTTTGACTGGGAGGAGTCGAACACCGTGGTCACCATCCTTCCCATTAACCTTCCGCTGTGGCCATATGCTTCGCATAATAATAATAATAATAATAATAATAATAATAACAATAATACATGGAAAAGGTTCAAAGTATGAGAGCAAACACCACACTCACTTGCTCCTCAAAAGAGATGACCCTGGGCTGTATCTTCTCCAGGGTGAAGTGGTAGATGGCCTTGGCCGTACTGTCGGGCAGGTTAGGGAGGTGTGTGCAGAAGTCTGTGAGGAGCTGTCTGGAGATGACGAGGCTAACATTTTCATTGACCACTACAGGAGAAGCAGGGAACAGGAACAGAACAGAGTGCATGAGTGTGCATGCCATACAATGACAGACTGTGACTTTTTATCACTTTTTACCAACTGTTTAATATGTAATAATATTTGTTAATATTATTAGTTATTATTAGGGGCGGCAGTAGCTCAGGAGGTAGAGTGGTTGTCTGCCAACTGGAAGGTTGCTGGTTCGATCCCTGAGCTCCACCTAGCTAAGTGTCGTGGTGTCCCTGAGCAAGACACCTAACTCTAACTGCTCCTGACGTGTTGGTTGCTACCTTGCATGGTTGACACCGCCGTCGGTGTATGAATGGGTGAATGTGAGGCAACTGTAAAGCGCTTTGGATAAAAGCGCTATATAAATGCAATCCATTTACCATTTAAAGGTTCACCAAACAATCAAACATCAGGTGCCCAAGTGCAAGGAGTACAAACACAGTAAGACGGTAAGAAACCCAATACTCCAGTTACAATGTTAAAACAATATGGCAGCAGTGTCGACATATCCCGCAAGCTTCCATGTTTGACGTATAGAAAATCTGTGTTGCAAAAGTGTTGCAGTAGAATGAATGCAGCACTTACTTGCTTCTACGAAGGCTTTCAAGAACTCAAGTTGATCTGCATCTGTGTACTGAATGGCCTTCTCCAAAATTTGCCGATACCTGAAAAAGAAAGAAAGACCATTAAATTGTTATGTCTCTGGGAAGCGACCAGTGCCAGTTTGCATGGTATTTATTTCTCATTGAATCATCTCACCTCACATACGATATGATTCATTGTAGGCCTAATGCAGTAATGATTGTTTTGTTTGACTTCTGATTTTCTGTTCAGCTACAAACAGACGATGGGTAGCCTACATAAACAATATCATAATCAACATACATATGGTATGTGAATATTGGCCAATGATTAGGAAAACAGCAATGTTTTCTAAAATCCGGCATCTGATTAAGATGGATTAGGAATAGGGCTAGATCATGATTAAAAACTAACCTCATCTGACTAACTGTATGCATACATACATCTACATACATCTATACAGTACAGCATGCATACACAGAGGAGTATTCAAGATCACTTTATAATACTTACTAATAATAGTTTTTACGGGTAATGACTGTGGATCAAATAGTTGCGCTTCAGCAGCAATCACATGGTTTATAATGGTGTGAGTAAGATGTGTCGTGTATATTTCTCAGGAAATACAATAGGTTCTTTGACTTACAGAGCAGTAAACAACTGCTATCACATCAAATACACCCAAAATAGGAGTAGTAATACACTTCAGTCATGGCTGCCTTACAGCTAGCACATGCTCAGCTACGCTTCTAATTATGTCATATAATACAGGGGCATTCAACAAAAGTCAGAGTTTATTTCCGAGCATCCCCTGACAATTATTCGCATTAAAACGCCGTGCTGTTGCCAGCGCTAGCTTGTCAGCCAGCTCTGTGAAGCTACTGAAGCTACACGCTGGTGTGATTGAATGGGAAGCTGCAGTGACACTAGCAATACCACAAACATGTCACTTTGTAGCTCATAGTTAGGACTTTATCACGCGTGTTAGCCACAGCGCGAGACGTCTGCACGTGTACTATCACACGGATCGCCGTTAGATCCGCACAGAAACTTGGATCACGTGAAAAAAAGCCCTCCCAGGACAGTGTATGTGGCGTTAGCGCTAACTAGCCGACAACGGCTAACTAGCTAGCTCTATGCTACAGCTACACCAATAGAAAACATCCCAAACCCGACACACACACAAAATCAAAGCCACTGCCGCCTGCTTGTTACTCACTTCGCGGCCAGATCTTTGTGAGATCCGGTTGAATTCATGAGCTGGGCGAGCTCTTGCCTCACTTCGCTCGCCATTGTAGCTGGTGGCTTCTCTCTGAGTGTCAACAACCGTGTGCTGCTGTCAGAGAGAGGCGCCGCTACCCGCCGTGTGCTCAGCGCGGACCGCCGCGGCTCCTCCAACACAGCGCTGCACTCAGGGCCGGCATCACAATATATATTGGGGGGGACGTATCCCCCCCCCCCCCAATGTTCAAATAGCCCCTCCAATATATTGATAAAGTGTAAGTAAACCACAATTCGCTAAGGCTTTATTTGATTATGGGTATGTTGTATTAATAGCTATTCATTTCTGCCATTAAATACACTTTTTTGGTTTTCAAATTGTGATTTTTCTTCTTCTTCTTCTTCTTCTTCTTCTTCTTCTTATTATTATTATAATTATTATGAGAGGGTTAGTGGGGGGTTAGTGTTCGTAATAGAGGGTTAGTGTTGATTTGTATAGGGTTAGTAACAAGATTAGTCTGCCCATTGTTAGCGTTAATAATAGGGTAGTAATAGTTTTTTAGTTGTTGGCTGTTGCTTTTCCTTATTTTCATTGTCATTAATTTCACAATGACATGAATGTTCACATTAAACATGGCCAAAGTTACAAATAATCAGGTCCTGAAAAAGGTAATCGTGACTGCTCTGCACGTTTCCACTGAGGTGTTTCATACTTTCAGAAGGAGCTGACGTCAGCTCGTTTTGGTTGTATTAATATAGTCATCCGGTCCAGGCACAGCATGCCCATAAAGTACCCCGACGATCCCTGTCATAAGGGCATCCTGAAACTTTGTGTTTAGTCATTATTTATTCTATGCTTTGCCATTCTTCCACTCATTGTCCTGTCATTTCAGATAACTGCCACTCCCACCTGCCCCACAAGTATCCTGAGCCCATCCCATCAACTGACTCTGCCCCGCCCAGTTAATCACCTTACTCCTACCATCACCTGAGTCTGCTCTACTCACCTGTTTCCCATTCCCTCATTAGAATAGTATATAACACCTGCCTTATCCCCTTTGTCTTTGTCCGATTGTTTTTGCAGCGGAGCTTAGTGTACCTGTCACTCTACTTCTCTGACTCGATATCTGCTAGTATTATTCTCGACTCTGATTCTTGCCTGATCCCTGCCTGTTTTGACGCCTGATTATCGGATACCCTGTTTTGTGATTTTCGCTTGTTGGACTACCGAGTTTGGATTAAACACTTTCTGGACTTTGATTGCATCTAGTAGTTCTGTGTCGTGCTTTTGGGTTCTACCTGTTCTGGTACCGTTACAATCCCATCCTCCTGAAGTTGTTGTGGGGGTCTCTATATATGCTGAAGTTACTAATAATGGAGAGTCTGCATTGCAAGCCAAATCAATTTTATTCAGTGGAATTATACAATTAATTTATTTTTACATATGTAAATGTGTCCATTGGAAGCAGCAGCTTCAGCTCACTCACACACAAACGGATGACATCATCTAGAAGATAAGGAAAAACAGAACTTCATCATGAACTCTTGAACTCACTAGAATTGTGGGAACTACCTTGTAATAAAAACAAGCCCTTATATTACTTCTAGGTAGTTTTACAATCTACAGGATGTGTGTGTGTGGGTGCATGTGTGAGCAAATGCCTAATCCACTTTGAAAACTTCACTTTAATGACCTCTGTGCAAATCAGAAGGAGCCCTGTTCCTTCCTCAGGTCGATATCCCTCTTCAGCTGGCAGGTGGCACAGAGTGGACAGCAGACGTACGTCATGTAGTCGCTGCACAGAGAACCCTATAGGCAGCGCATCAGAGGGTTAAAGAAGTGGGCGGGTGATCAGGTGTGTGGCAATATTGGATAAGTGAAAGACAATGATTGATCAATGCAGATGCGATTTTTTGTTTGTTTCATTCAAGTTCGACAGGATAGGGCTCAGGAGACTAAGCTGATGCGCCAGGCAGTTTGATACTCCATCTCTCTGCAGCAGCCACGCTGCAGACTTAAAACCATGGGAGCCAGGGCTTTCAGTTGTGCTGCTCCACGGCTGTGGAACTCACTCCCAGACCCCATCAAAGAGGCAGAGTCACTTAAGTCCTTCAAAGCTCTCCTCAAAACACACCTCTTTAGACTGGCATTTAAAGACCTTTGTTAAAATTGTATTGCTCTGTTGTGTTTTGTTTGTTTGTTGGAGACTTTTGTCTTATTTTTAACTGATCCTCCTATGTACAGTGCTTTGGGCACTAGAAATGCGCTCAATACATTTGAATTATTATTATTATTATTATTATACTCAAGACCATCTGGGAAGTCTCACATTGAAACTATTTGGGGCTGGCACTTTGAAAAAGTACTTGGCATGTGATTCGATGAACCACCACTCCCGTAACTGCCAGTAACTTCCTCATTAGGACGCTGATTGGTCCAAACCACTGTGATTCCGTCACAAACAGATAATTTGAGGTAATCAGGAGGCAACACCTAACTTAACCTGGGTGCACACATTTCCCACCTAATAATCCTCGGCTTAAAAAATGACAAGCCCAAGTAAATCAAGAATCGTTCTGCATGTGTCCAGTTTGCATGAATGAAGTTGGGCATCAAAATCAGGTATCTGAAACTGTCACCATTTCAGAGTAAACGATATATTTTTCCAAAGTTTCCAGACAGTAAACCGTTCTATCCACACGACTTAGACTTAGTAAGTTGGTTCCCCCTGCACCAAGCTACTGTATACTGTATATACCACCTACCTGGATGTTGTACTTGGTCCGGTACACACTGCGGATGGACATGCTCAGGCCACACAGGCAGAACTCGCCCATGTCGCCGGCGATGGTGCAGCCGAGGCACGGGTAGCAACACAGCCCGTACATGCCTGGAGCCACACAACATAGGGAATGATGAATTCACCGTGACCCTGGATGATGGATCCCTAGCAAAACTACAGCATGTGCTATAATAAGAATTATCCTTACAAGTGCTGAAGTCACTGGTGAAATCACAGAGACCCGTCTGGAATTCAGTGGGGGCATATCGGCCCGGTTGGTTTGTCACTGCCATTATCAACTGAAACTGCAATTAGAAAAAGGGACGGACCTCATACATATATACATACATACTTATATACATACATACATACATACATACATACATACATACATACATACATACATACATACTTCTATACATACATACTTATATACATACATACATACATACATACATACATACATACATACATACATACATACATACATACATACATACATACATACTTATATACATACATACTTATATACATATATACATACATACATACATACATACATACATATATACATACATACATACATACATACTTATATACATACATACTTATATACATACATACATACATACATACATACATACATACATACATACATACATACATACACACACACACACACACACACACTTACCTGGGGAGTGTGAGGACTGTACTGTCTGGGAGACAGCAATCTGAACACAGGCAGGAGTGGCCACCGCACTTCACTCTTTGATCACGCTTCACCTGACCATATAATACGAAACTGATGACGCCCTTGTTGACCCTAATACTTGTAAATGACTCCCTTGCACAATCACTTTTGTATAATCAAAACAGACATTTATCACAAAGAACAGTTGGAAAAAAGGAAAATACAATCATGTACCATATTATTATACTTACTTTATACTCCTTCACAACCACACATGTTAAATGTTGGAAATATGTATTTTTTTGAGACTATGGTCCCAAAGTGTGGGCTGTCAGGTTTTAATGGCTTTCTTAACTCCTCTTGGTGGCACAATGGCATCGCGTCATTGATTTAGTGTGCGGATTATGCTTAAATATATCAGCACGGTCAAGGTTAGTTAATATGTGGGGGGGATATTTCACAATGTATTGACTTGGGATTGAAAGCTGAGTTGGTTTTCATATACCCAACTACCACATTGGATTCCATTCATATCCAAATGGTTTTAGCTGTCACAGTCTGTCTCTGTCCCCCTCAAGGGCGAGTTATGTTTGTGGTTTTTCCACCGCCTTATTATTTATTATTTATTTATCATGTGTTATAGTTTGTTTTTATCGCCCACATGTCTAGTTGTGTTCTGTCTCCGCCCCCACCTGTTACAGTCATCTCCCCTTGTGTTGTTTCCCTGTATGTTTTAGTTTATATCCATGTAGTCATTGTTTCATGCTTTAACTGTGAGTCTGTTCCCCATGTGTTTGAGTTTGTATCTAGGTGTTCACGAGTTCCTGTGGTGTGTTGTTTCCCCTCCCTTTCTCCACTTCCCTTGTTAGCGGCTCCCTATTTGTACCGGTGTTCCCTGTGGGGATCCTTGTCGCATATCACATGTCGTTTGTCGCGTTCCATAGAAGTTTTGGTTTCTTGAGTTTTTTGGTTATCTCCAGTCCTGCTTGCCTTTTTTGGAAATAAAAAAAATTGGGTTTTGGGTGCATTTGGGTCCTCTCCTTGTTGCTACCCGTGATATTAGCATCCAGCATCACGAACAGAATCGGTGCCAAGGGACAACCTTGGCGGAGTCCAACACCCACTGAGAACGTGCTTGACTTTGTGCCGAGAATACGGACGCAGCTCACACTTTGTTCGTACAAGGACCGAATGGCACATACCCCATACTCCCGTAGTACCCCACACAGGATTCCCCGGGGGACACGGTCATAAGCCTTCTCCAAATCCACAAAGCACATGTAGACTGGATGGGCAAACTCCCATGCCCCACCCAACAACCCTGCGAGGGTAAAGAGCTGGTCCACTGTTCCACGGCCAGGACGGAATCCGCATTGTTCCTCCTGAAGCTGAGGTTCGACAATCGGCCGAAGCCTCCTTTCCAGCACCCTGGAATAAACTTTCCCGGGGAGGCTGAGCAGTGTGATACCCCGATAGTTGGAGCACACCCTCCGGTCCCCTTTTTTGAAAATGGGGACCACCACCCCGGTCTGCCATTCCACAGGTACTGTCCCCGACCTCCACGCGACATTGACTAGGCGTGTCAGCCACGACAGCCCGACAATGTCCAGAGCCTTCAGCATCTCAGGGCGAATCTCATCCACACCTGGCGCCTTGCCACTGAAGAGCTTTTTGACTACTTCAGTGACCTCTACCAAGGATATGGGTGAGGCTACCCCTGAGTCTTCAGACTCTGCCTCATCCACAGAGGACGTACTGGTCGGGTTCAGGAGTTCCTCAAAGTGTTCTTTCCACCGCCCGACAATATCCTCAGTCTGGGTCAGCAGTTCTCCTCCCCGACTGAGCACAGCCTGAGCCAAGCACTGCTTTCCCTTCCTGAGTTGCCAGACAGTTTGCCAGAACTTCCTTGAGGCCAACCGAAAGTCCTTCTCCATGGCCTCCCCGAACTCCTCCCACACCCAGGTTTTGAAGCTGCGGTCCTTTTGGCCTCCCGGTACCCGTCTGCTGTTTCAGGAGACCCCTGGGCCAACCAGGCCCGAAAGGCCTCCTTCTTCAGCCTGACGGCTTCCTTCACTGCTTGTGTCCACCAACAGGTTCTTGGGTTGCCGCCACGACAGGCACTGACAGCCTTTTGACCACAGCTCCGAGCTGCAGCCTCTACAATGGAGGCTCTGAACATGGCCCACTCAGGTTCCATGTCCCCAACCTCCCCCGGGATGCACGAGAAGTTCTTCCGGAGGTGGGAGTTAAGGACCTTACGGACAGCGGCTTCCACCAGACGTTCCCAGTTCACCCTCACCACACGTTTGGCTTTACCAGCTCTGTCTGGCAGCCTCCCGCGCCATCTGATCAACTCACCACCAGGTGGTGATCAGTTGACAGCTCTGCTCCTCTCTTCACCCGAGTGTCCAAAACATGCGGCCGCAGATCTGCTGATACGATTACAAAGTCGATCAGCGACCTTTGGCCTAAGGTGGTCCGGTACCAGGTACACTTGTGGACCACCCTATGGTGTTTGTTATGGCCAGTCCATGACTAGCACAGAAGTCCAATAACAAAACACCACTCTGGTTCAGATCGGGCAGGCCGTTCATCCCAATCACTCCCCTCCAGGTTTCTCCATCATTGCCCACGTGTGTGTTGAAGTCCCCCAGTAGAACTATGGAGTCCCCGGATGGAACCCTTTCCAGGATGCCACCCAAGGACTCCAAGAAGGCCAGATACTCTGAGCTGCTGTTTGGTGCGTAGGCACACAAGGCACGACAACAGTCAGAGCCTTCCCCCCAGCGACTTGCAGTCGCATGGAGGCGACCCTCTCGTCCACCGGAGAGAACTCCAACACAGCGGCGCTCAGCCGGGGACTTGTGAGTATCCCCACACCCGCCTGGTGCCTCACACCCTGGGCAACTCCGGAAAAGGAGAGGGTCCAGCCCCTCTCCAGGAGTTTGGTTCCAGAACCGGTGCTGTGCGTGGAGGTGAGCCCAACCATATCTAGTTGGTACCGCTCCACCTCCCGCACCAGCTCCGGCTCCTTCCCCGCCAGTGAGGTGACGTTCCATGTCCCTAGAACCAGTCGGCGATGCCGGGGATCCGCACGCCCAGGACCCCGCTTTTGCCTACCGCCACAATGCACAATGCACCCAACCCCAATGACTCTCCCTGAGAGTGAGCCCACAGGCAGTATTATACAAAAAATAGTTATTCAACATTCAGTATATTGAGTATTACAGTACCAACAATTTGAACCCGCGTATGTAGTTAGTGCAGACGTTGTAATACTTGGTTCAGCCAGGCGATGTCGCCACTGTCCGTAAAGTAAAGCAACAACTCGTCTGTTGGGAAGAATAGTACTCTCTACAGCCGTCGGTGGTTATACATTTATAGGTATAACAAAATGTCACCCTTTTCTACGGTATTGTGAAAATTGCACGGTGTAAACACTTCCGTGCTGACAATTAAAATTTTCATTGTTGTTTAAAGTTTAACACGCGTAAAAATAAGTGTATTTGCTTGAGTAAAAACAGTGTACAAAGCCAGTGATTGTTGGCTGGTTGTCTACACAGTGAAGGAACTCTTATTATTGTTATTATTATTATTCTATGAAGTTGGGCCATTTCGTCGCTCACTATAGGCCCTATATTTACTAATACTAAGCAAAAGAAAAAAGCAATTGCTGGCCACCTGTCCGCACACACACACACGCACGCACGCACAGACACACGCACGCACGCGCACAGACACACGCACGTACGCACACACCACACACACACACACACACACACACACACTCAGCCCTGCACCACCAGAAGAGGACATGCGCAGACAGCAGCTGATGAAGAGGCACATCTGCACGGACTGACGTCATCTTCTTCACAGTGAAAAAGCTGCCTGACGGAACTGTCCTGAGTTTATACACCCGGGTCCCAGCTCACCGGCTGCATTGTAGTGAAGGGGGGGGGGGACCAACTTTGTAACCAACTTTGCTGTGATGCATTGCATGCACTTTTTTCTTCTTCATCTCACAAGTTGTTGGTCCTTCTTCGCAGAATAACTCTCTTAACTCTTACATTCACCCTGTTACTCTCACTTTGAAGCTACCACACACTCACTCTACAGATCTGCAGAAAACAGTCTTCCCGTGGAGCAAGTCCAAGATTATAGTCTAACTCTTTTTTAACTGTGAGACACTACTACTGTGAGACCAGGGGATACTACTTTTCCTGTGTTCTTTTGGTGTCTGAGGTGGAGGAACCATCTATATATTCCCTATTTGTAAGGATGGCACAATCCCGGAGGATATGAGCCGAGAGAAGAGTGTGGTTGTGTGCGGGACTTCGTCTTTTGTCTTCAGGTTCCCAAGCACAGCTTTGGACTGGAAGTGACAATGAAGATGAGCATGGTAACTATATATATATATATATGTATATATACATATACCTTTGAATCTCTTTGCTTTGTGTTAATACGCTGTGATGCCTATACACTGATACAGAGGATCGCAAAAAAAAAGTAGAAAGTGTTTAGTAGAAGCACAGAGTTGACTGGAGCGGTCTTTAAATATCATATTAGTAGACAGCGTTCAGTTGTTGACCATTGTGGAAAAAACACAATAAAAGTTGGACTCTGACTTTGATGTCGCGTTGGATCAAAGCGTCTATAGAGGATATATTTAATAAAGCCGAATGGGAATGTCAGTGGCAGATGTGGAACCTGCAACCGTCTGCAACCCGTGTCTTGCAGCAAATAAATATTAATATCCGACGCGGCGCTGTGAATAAACACGCACACTTTGGGGAGGAGAGTCAACGGTTTTAAACGCACAAATCACATTTTAACCTGGAGAGCCACGCATGGGAGGCTGCCGACTGTCTGGCTCAAAGACAGACTAACTGCTTGTTCCGAATGATTGGAACTAATAGTGGACTGATCGACGTTGGTTCGGAGGACATCGATGCACACTGGGATGTGATCTATGTGTGTCTTAACGTCAGAGTTGCACTTTGCTGCATTCAGCATCCCTTGGACCTTGTACCTTGCAGATGATGCATGTGTGTGACTGAGCAGGTAGTGCATTGAGCCAAGCCACCTTGAAAATTATTCTATTCAATATAAACAGTATATGGAAAAAAGATAGATTGATAATATGTTTGATGCATGTATTGATGCTAAATCACAATCAGTCAATTGGTACATTTACATTTACATATACATTTAGGGCATTTGGCAGACGCTTTTATCCAAAGCGACTTACAAAGAGTACAATATCTTCAATATCTTACAATATCTTCCTATACATACAAGTGAAGTACCAGTGCTAGTAATAGCAGATTCATTACATGAATTAAAACATTTTGAATTACATACACGATATGTACATACATGTATGCCCCTTAAATCATTTTATTTTTCATTTTGAACAGACAATGTTGTGATGTAACAAACCAAACTGAAAAGCCATAAATAAAGATACCTACACCTTCTCAACAACTCCTTCACAGGAATGCAGATGGATTGGCCAAGTCGACCAGTTCCCAGTGTAGCGCTCTGTCTTTCCAGTTGCACCTGAGGGGACTGGTGGGGGCCTGATGGATTACAGTGGTGCCTACGAGTTCCTGAGATGAATCCAGAGGCAAACAACACCACCACCGCCTCCACCTCCAGCAGCAGCAGCAGCAGCAGCAGTAGCAGCAGCCAGATCTGGAAGCATCTGCTCTGGGCAGGGATCTGAGAAGCTCACCGCGGACACCAGGCATCCATCACAAGTGACATTTCAGGGGAGCTCCACCATGGACCTGTTGGACCGGCGAGGCATTAGAGCGAGCGTGTGCGTCTTCTGAACTGCACGCGGTGTAGCGCACACTCACCTCCCGACCATCCCGCCCGCCTGCCCCGCTTGCCCAACCGCCCCCTCTCATGTCACATCTGTCTCTGAACTATGGAGATTTTGTGGAAGACCTTGACATGGACTCTGAGCCTGGTGGTCATGGCTGCGACAGAATCCCGCGCCTCCGCTCAGACGCTCTCCCACAGCTCTCAAGGTAGGGCTGGCTCGATGGTGGCTTGTATACGTGGAGGAGGTCAGAGGTCATCGTTGGTGACAGTTGGCATGAATGTACACTGCCTAGTGTCACCATCCATCTGGCTTGAAACTTGTTCTATTCAAATGTCACTGTACCGTCGGCAATATATTACACTCTCTTCGGATTAATGTACTTATTGTAAGTCACTTTGGACAAAAGAGTCAAATGCCCTAAATTTTTGTTGATTGGAAGACTTGTCAACTGCACTTCTTCTCTGTGCCCTTCTCTCCTCTCCACCCCTCATCTGTCCTCCATCTCCTCTCCTCCATCTCCTCTCCTCCCTCTCACCACACCCCCATCACCTCCACCACGTCGTTCCCGCGGCACCCCCCCCCGGGTTCCTCCAATCCCGTAAAAGAGGAATTCCTGTCCTACCTGGACCACTACCAGCTGACGGTGCCGGTGCGGGTGGATGAGAACGGGGACTTCCTCAGCTACTCCCTCAAGCATCGCCGGCCGGGAGGGGGCGGGAGCAGGCGGCGGCGCGGGGCAGGGGACCCGCCCCCGGCTGCCTCGGGGAACCTGGACCCCGGCCTGGGCCGCGCGGAACCCCCGGAGGGTCCGTCTCCGCGCTCCCGGCTGTTCTACCGACTGTCGGCCTACGGGAAGCGCTTTCACCTCAACCTGACCCTCAACCCGCATCTGGTGGCCAAACACTTCACGGTGGAGTACTGGGGGAGGGAGGGCCTGGCGTGGAGGCACGACCTGGTGGACAGCTGCCACTACGTGGGCTTCCTGGAGAACCAGAACGGCACGTCCAGGGTGGCACTCAGCAACTGTAAAGGGCTGGTGAGTAGCACACACTCTTTTCTGTCATCAAAAAGTCTTTGTTTGTTTGTTTTTTTTACAAACTTCCAATACAATGAACTTGAGTCGTGAACAGTGAGTTCACGAGATGATTATCTCAGGAAGTCCCCCACCCCCCCCTCCAGGGTGTTCTTTTACGGAGGTAATGTATATGGATCTTCGCCTGTGTTCCAGTTACCTCAGGCAATCCCTTGGACTAGAGATTAGAGCAATTGTAGTTTATTTAGCGCAGTGTTGGACTCGGCCCCATTTGGCAGAGTCACGGCGGGGGCATCTGGGGGTTAGGCCTAAGCAATGCCACCGGAGTAAATCTCATCAAGTAGCCGGGCTTGACGAGAGAGCGTTGAAGAAGACCGCTTTAAGAGCAACTTTCCCACACACAAGAGAGTCGCATCTAAGAACTGATCTAGAGTGTAAATGGTTCCATAAAGTTATATCAGATCCTCAGTTATTTATAGTAATGTTAATTATTACAAAGTTCATTCAAACCAGTAGTCTAAATCAATATGAAATCTTCAATAGGCCTACTAGCTTTTTTGTACTAGATTATATCCTTTAGATCTGGGCCAGGAAATGAAATCTTCTGCAATTTAAAGTATTAAGGAGTTTCCTTTTTGAAGAAAAGCTTTTAGTTATATATTTTGATGCAAGTGTCTGCCTAGTTTCTTGTTGACGGCTGAAATCTGTAATCAAGTCCATAAAAACAGGCATTAACCTTAATCCACTCAAATGTCTGAGCACGAACCAGCTAGGGTACCAGAAACAAGTTAGCATCTTCCTTATTTTTCCTTATTTTTCAAACAAGACAAAGAATTGTTACTGAGTGAATATTAGGCCTATGTCTAAAAAGTTTTTAAATGCCTTATTTGCCTCTGCTTATAACCTTCCCCCAACTGTGTGTTCTGTCTGTGTGTCACCAAGCATGGCGTCATAACAACAGAAGACGAGCAGTATTTAATAGAGCCATTAAAGAACGCAACCTCCGGAGAGTGGAACCTGGACGGGCCACAGCAACACGTTATTTATAAAATGTCTGCCCTCCCCACACCACAAGAGCATAGCCAGGAGTTCAGCTGTGGCATTTCAGGTTGGTCGAACCTCCGTCTGGGCACGACTGCATGTGGGTGGAACTGACGTAGGGGAGGTGCTATACATAGTGGGCCCGGAGGAAGTGCTGGTTTTGGTCGTAGGCCCAGGTTTGTGGTGAATGTGTGTGTTTGTGTGTGTGTGTGTGTGTGTGTGTGTGCTGTTGTCCTACTCTGGCCAGACGGCCACCATTAAACCAGCATAGAGAAGCCTTGCTCCAAGCCTTCATGAAAGGGCAAATGTCTGTGGCTGTAACACCTTCTCGGCTAAAGTTTGGCGCTGGATGGGAACGGGGGGGGGGCAAGTCTCAGTGTCCCGCAGTGTCCCGTGTTCATTCATAAAACCAACCGAGCTGTCAGTGTGAAGTCTCCCACGAGTGTATCTATTTGAGATGTGATGATTTTCAAAGCTACGAATATATATATATATATAAAACGAATATATAACCAGATTAGATACATTTTGATTCGATTCAACTTTATGGTTCATGTGCAGAGTACAGGTACAAAGCCAATGAAATGCGGTTAGCATCCAACCAGAAGTGCTAACATATCGTATATTACTTTCAGAAGGTAGGGTAAGTACTACATCATAAGTGATGCTATAACTTACAATATACAGATGTTATATATATATAAATATTTTAAATATGTATATACAGAGGAGAAGTTAGAGAATAGAGAGTGCAATGCGGGTTGCATGTACAATCAATATGAACAGTATAGACAGACTCATAAAGAAGGGAACGGAAGCAGATTGTCCAACCGAATCTCTCGTGAAAATGAATCGATGAATCGGCGAACGCATTCGACTCCGACTCTCCGTTCCATCGCGTGTCTGTGTCCCTCTGCTGCGTCCGTCTGCGTCGACAGACCCCGTGAAGTGCAGCACGTCCTCGTGTCCGAAAAGCCCCCCGTCATCAGCGGCGGCGGCGGCGGCATCATCTCCCGCCGCCCTTCAAAATGAGAACAGCGTGGACTCCAACGCCACGGGCAGACACCGGCGCTCCGTCAGCTCGGAGCGCTTCGTGGAGACGCTGGTGGTGGCCGACAAGATGATGGTGGGCTACCACGGCCGCAAGGACATCGAGCACTACATCCTGTCCGTAATGAATATTGTAAGTATGGTCCTACTTTTGTTCAAAGGGTTGCTTTAAGAAAAAAAATAAAAGGCTTTTGTTGTTGAATTCAAACCCATCTTTCTCTGACTTCCTTTTTTGCCCTATTTTATATGTTTAAAGTATGAGTGTGTGTCTTTCAGTATCTCGAAAAGTGCTTTTATTAGTACCGGTAGTATTATTTCTCTGTCATTGCAGCAAGAGTGAATTTCAGTTGATCGAGTTCAATTCCGATTAAAATCTATTTGAATCTGAATTTGTTTTTCAAGATTCAAAGATGAAAACTTGAGGGGCAATTTGCTTTCCAGACAGTAGTCAGATATGATACATACAATACATCGTACACAACATACAAAATCATACAAGACACCGCAACACATCCATATCTCCTGAAGTTGCAAAAATGATCGACAATCTGTTGTTTACAATGGGTTTGACAAATGCTTTTGTCGGATATATGTATATATACATATATAGAGTTGAATCGTAAGACACAGGCACCATTTGTCTGACTTTGGGTCTTTTCTTCTTTTCTGGAGGTCAGGTTGCCAAACTTTATCGTGATGCCAGTCTAGGAAATGTTGTGAACATTGTTGTGACCAGGCTGATCGTCCTCACCGAAGACCAGGTGAGGATCCCTCCCTCTGATTCTCTCTTTCTTGTTATTTTTGGTTAATATCATGAATGTGGTCATCAACCCACCAACGGACTAAATAATATAACTCTGACTGTGATTATTTACATGCACGTCCATCCACTTTTTGACTGACTGTCTGCTTTGTTTGAAATATCCACTCAATGTCACAATGTCATACTTTTAGTGCATATTGTTTGTTTATTGTTGTTGTTGTTGTTGTTGTCAACGTAGTTGTATTGCTTGATGCATTGTTGTGGTGACGCAGCCTAACCTGGAGATCAACCACCATGCCGATAAGTCCTTGGACAGCTTCTGCAAGTGGCAGAAGTCCATCCTCTCTCACCATGGCGACGGAAACAGCATTCCGGAACACGGAATGGCCCACCACGACAACGCTGTGCTCATCACTCGGTAGGCTCTCAAAAAAAAACCTCGAAAACTCCTAGTTTTATAAAGACTTCCATTTTTTGTTGTGTTTCATACGTCATACTTTATGATAGACGTTTAAAAGGGCCCTTCCGTATTTCACCCCCAGACAGTAAAATGAATCGTCAAATAAAATGTCTACCAGTTGGTACAGTCCCCTGGGTAGGCTGGTAGACTGGTCATCATACATCTGGGTGGACACTCCCACATGTGATGTCACTACAGGGTAGATTTAGAAACAGCTCGCAATGGCTCATCAACAACACACCTGGTGGTGAAATAGGGGCCCTTTAACAGGTTTATTATTTATTTGAAGCCAATTAGGTAAAATTAGCAGGGACTTGCATCGGGCACAACCAGTATTTGTATATTGTGTTGTTGTATACAGCCTGTCCTTGTTTGTGTTGTTGTCCTGTGTGGGTCGTTCACAGTCGTAACAGGAAGTCCAGCAGTAGTAATATTTAAACGTTCAATTCTGTGGCAGCAAATATAAACACACCCTTAACAAACGTCACTGTGCCCTTTCAGGAGTCGTGTCATACAGAGATGTATTGTACCATAAATATAATTCATGCTTCGGGTGTTAACCAATATCCAATAGAGCTCCCCTACTGTGTTGGCCCCATGAACTAGAAGCTGAAGCACATATTCTCCTGGCTGAATATTCTGGACAGAGTTGGGTGTTTGACACAGGATTAGATTAATGTTGTAAATAAAGTTTTATACAGAGCTCGCAAAATACAGGAAAAAGGCTCCGTCTGTACTGAACATTTCTGTCGTTGGCTGCCTTGCCTGGTGACTCGCAGTTTACTGCCGTTCAGTTATATTAATGTTCGACACGAATGGGAATACGTTTTTAGGCTAATGATAAAGAACGACATTATACATACAATGTGGATGAAACAATAGTAGCCTCCATTTTTCTTTATCAACATGGATTGCTACAACGGATAAATGGCATGAATAAAAAAGAAAGAACATATATATGGTATATCATGACATGATATACCAGTAATATATTTGACATGACATAATATATTAGACGTGATATGATATATTCAGCCATTTAGGGGAGTAAGTAAAAGGTTCCTTCCAACCGCCATTGTTCATTGTACATTCAAAATGACAAAGTCAGCATTTTTCATCAAGCGGCCAGTAATGTAAAAGCCTCCACTTCATCATTATCGATCACGATGGATTCTCCCGATGCCAGGATGTTAATCGTCCCTCTCTAATCCCTTTATGAATCATTCGGGAAGCCGTCGCCATGGCAACCTTCATTAGGCTCAGTGGCCGACGGGCAGAGTGCCTCTCCTGGAACTCTGCCCGACGATGCCGCCTCCGAGCGACTCCAAGGAGAAATGAAAAGGAGACCCGCGCGCAACCAAATACAAATACACGGCGTCTCACCGAGGTCAAGATGGCACTCTGGTGGCAGGAGAGGAACGTATACGAGAACAAACGGAGAGGACAGGGGTAGGAGGGGCGGTTGGGGGGGAATTAGATTTGCTGTGTCCTTCGTTTGTTTATTTTTTACTAGATTAAAAGCTTTGGGATTGATTGAATCACTCATTTGAATTGTATGATGTTCTCTCTCTGAGGCTACTGGGGCTCCGAGAGTGACCCCCGCGTCCTCTCTATTGAATTACACTCGTGCGGGACAGACAGGTGGGGACAGAAGCAAAGTAGCAGGACTACGGGCTCTCCTCAAAGGCTACCCTTTACTGGCGGTTTGGTCGTTAAACGTCCAGGCCGGCGCTTGTATTGCAGGGGGGCAGTAGCTCAGGGAGGTAAGAGCGATTGTGCGGCAACAGGAAGGTTGCTGGTTCGATCTCCGGGCCTAGCAAAGGGTAGAGGTGTCCCTGAGCAAGACACCACCTAATCCTAACTGCTCCTGACGTGTTGGTTGTTACCTTGCATGGTTGACACCACCGTCGGTGTATGAATGGGTGAATGTCAGGCAACCGTAAAGCGCTTTGGATAAAAGTGCTACAGTAAATGCAATCCATTTGTATTGTCAAATGGCTTTTGGAGAGATATGGGTCAGGCGGATTTTTGGATTGAAGAGGTTACCTGGTGTTTGTAATCAGCTAATAGAGCCTTTCCAGAGCAGGAAGAACACATGGTTAGCTCATAACATTAATGATGGGTGCATTGGATTTAGGTCTGGCAGTGCACCAGTATAGACACAACTAGTCTAGTAAATATACATTGATACCATGCTGGTGCTGAGACAGACATCAATATAAAACCCACCTAACGTTGAAATGACAGGAACAGGAAGTGACTTTACCCTGCTACTGACTAGCTGGGAAAAGGGTCTATAAGCTAATTTATTACGAGTGGAATGACAGTGAATGTGAATATCTTTCACAGCCGGTTAGGCACCTCGCTATCGTACGTTAGGTGTTTATAAACGCAGTCCATTGCATGCTCTGGTGGTGAGAGTTTAGCTATGAATTCTACTTGGCGTATCGGATAACTGTAAAAAAGTTACGGAAATGTTAAAATATAATCTAAACAAGTCCATTTATGTTGTTTTCTGTCTGCTTCCCGCAGGTATGACATTTGCACCTACAAGAACAAGCCCTGTGGCACTCTGGGTAAGGGTTACTAAACTTACTATACTTACAAAACTAAATCTTCACCTGTGATCATTGGTGAGATCTCACTGATGTTTTAGGTGACTGAAAGAAGTGAAGAAAATGAATACTTTTTGTGAAGTGGTGGAGTGGTGTGTGTGTATATATAGTATACAGGGCTATATTTAGTATACAGTGGTGTAAATATAGACTATAGTGGTCATAATTTAATATAAAGGGGACGAAGCTTGAGAGTTAGCGGGAGACATGACGCCCCCGAGGAAACTGGGTCGCTCGTTCCGTTTTTAAATACCCTCCTTTCCGTTGTTTACACGCCCACAAGAAAAGGAAGTTTGCGTTTCCAAAAACAGAATTAGAAAAAAAAAAAACCGAGTGTGTTTTGGAAATAGGAGCGAGAGGAGGAGGGCGGGCGGGGGGGGGAGATGCGACGCAAGAAAAAATGAAAACCCGCAGATTTAAAAAGAACACAAAGTAGAGGTTCGGCGTGAGTAGTTGTGGCATCGGCGGCGAGAGATGCGCGCGCGCATGTGTGTGTGTGTGTGTTTAATCCGGGGTGGGGTGGGGTGTGGTGGGGGTCCGAGAAGAATACAGCAGTGGCCTCCCCCTCCCCTCCCCTCCCCCCCTCCCTCCCTCCCCTCCCTTCCCCAGACGTGCCCACACGGCTCATCTTCCCCTGCTCCCTGGGCTGTGTGTGTTGTGTGTGTGTTT
Organism: Coryphaenoides rupestris; assembly: GCA_002895965.2. NCBI lineage: Eukaryota > Metazoa > Chordata > Actinopteri > Gadiformes > Macrouridae > Coryphaenoides > Coryphaenoides rupestris. The sequence goes on along the minus strand of PIJE02000282.1, from coordinate 382,885 downwards.
TGTTTGAGTTGTGTGTGTGTGTTGTGTGTGCTATGTGTGTGTTGTGTGTGTGTGTGTGTTGTGTGTTGTGTGTGTGTGTTGTGTGTTGTGTGTTGTGTGTGTGTGCTATGTGTGTGTGTGTGTGTGTGTGTGTGTGTGTGTGTGTGTGTGTGTGTGTGTGTTGTGTGTGTGTGTGTGTGTGTGTGTGTGTGCACGGAGGCCTGCAGGCCCCCACAGTATATCTTGGAGGTAATACCGTGGCTCCAGGGGTGCTTTGACAGATTGACCGCATTCGTCACATTCCCCAGTCACTTTAATTGCCCTGGCATCTGCTCAGCTTCCTCGTGGTCTCTTCCCCCTTCCCCTCCTATCCCCCGTCCCCAGCCCCCCCCCACCCCCTCCCACCCAACCCCACCCAACCCCACCCCACCCCACCCCACCCTTCCTCGTGGGGCCCCAGGTCAGGTCCTTGGCCCACTGGGAAGGGTCCGATCATCATCATCAGGCCCGGGGGGCTGGAGGTACAATACAGGGTTCCTCCGTGGTGTGTGTGTGTGTGTGTGTGTGTGTGTGTTAAGAAAACACACACTGAGGCGATGGTGTCTGTGTGTGTGTGTGTGTCTGTGTGTGTGTATGTGTGTGTGTTTTGACCTTATGGCTGTGAGGCGCTCGCACAGATGCTAGCACACACATACACACACACACACACACACACACACACACACACACACACACACAACACACATGAACACACACACACACACACACACACACACACACACAAAAGAGAAGGCAGGGTGCCGGGTCACACACACATGCACACACAAACACTCACATACACAAACTCACACATGAACACACACACACACTCATTGAAAATGTCCCTTTCTTGCATGTCATTCTGCAGCTCTGCTCTCACCTCATGGCTTGCAGTGGACTCCCAGTCCTGACTTGCGAGTCTCTGCTTGTTAAGCCTTTTAGTGCAGGGACTCAAGCTCCCTCCATGCCACTTTAAGCACGGGGCAAGAGGTGATGGACAGCTTTGCAGCCACAGAGCCACTGACCACACACACACTCACACACACATAATTTCCCATCACTTAGTTGTCTGTGTACATTGCACATCATGCATGTCAAGGAACCAGCCTAGTGTCATCATCATTTATACTTCAACGATGGAGTCGTCTAACCCGTGCTGGGTTTATATCTTGTTTTAATATCTTCAAATAAAATAAAACATTTACACACAGTTAGATGTCTGTCCTTTCCATATTGTTTAAAAGGGAAGGAGTCAAATACATAACTCCCCTCCCCCCCCCCCCATCCCAAACACACACACACACACACACCTGTTTAGGAGTGTCACCCGATCCCCCCGTTCCCAGTTACTTTCTAGATGTAATCTGTGAGTAATTGCCTCCTGTCTCCCTATCTGACCCGGGCATACATACCCCGTGACACTGGGTTGCTCTTCAAACACTCTCCTCTGGCCACTCACCCCCCGCCCCCCCTCTCTCTCTCTCTCTCTCTCTCTCTCTCGCTCTCTTTCTCTCTCTCCCGTTGTTGGTAGTCTTGTTTTTTAAGAGAGCTAAGAGAAACATTCATATTTCTTGACATCGGCGATGACAGTGCCATGTTATTTCTTCTTCTTCTTCTTCTTCTTCTTCTTCTTCTTCTTCTTCTTCTTCAGTGGTATGTTGACGTACACAAGGTTTTCTTATATTACCATTCTCGGGCGCGGTGGAGGCCAGGTGGTCTTTTGATGCATAGATTTAAATAAATAAAAGGAGACCCCTTGTCTAGACGCCTTCTCCAGCGGCAAATGCAGCGAGAGAGAGAGAGAGAGAGAGAGAGAGAGAGAGAGAGAGAGAGAGAGAGAGAGAGAGAGAGAGACGAGAGAGGAGAGAGAGAGAGAGAAGAGAGAGAGAGAGAGAGAGAGAGAGAGAGAGAGAGAGAGAGAGGGAAAATAAGTTGTCTGGCCGTTGATGCTAAACTGAACTCTGGAGGTGTCAGCAACCACTGTGAGGGTTACCATGTTTCCCTCCACGGCGTCATGTGTGTACACATGTTCAACTGCTGCTGCATGTGATATTTGTGCTGTGATTGACCTATACGCTAAGACTACGTGTAATGCATTTGTGGGTGTACATGCGTGTGTGTGCGTGCGTGTCTCATGTCTGTCTGGGTTATTTGCGTTTGTGTTTTATATGTGCATTGAGTGTGAGTGTGTGTGTGTGTGTGTGTGTGTGTGGTCTGGCTGTGTGTGTTGTAGTCAGTATTCTGTCCAATGTACGTGTATGTGCATTTCTTGTCTGGTTCCCTGTCTAATGTGTGTGCATGTGTGTGTGTGTGTGTGGTGTGTGTGCGTGCAGGGCTAGCCTCAGTCGCGGGGATGTGTGAGCCAGAGCGAAGCTGCAGCATCAACGAAGACATTGGTCTGGGCTCGGCGTTCACCATCGCGCACGAGATCGGCCACAAGTGAGTGTGTTTCCTTGAGTCCTTTAACTCTTCGATTTACTTACTTTCGAAGGGGACGGGCTCTCTGTATGTATGTAAATGGATTGCATTTATACAGCGCTTTTATATAAAGCATTTTACAGTTGCCTGACATTCACCCATTCATACACCGACGGCGGTGCCAACCATGCAAGGTAACAACCAACACGTCAGGAGCAGTTAGGGTTAGGTGGCGTCTTGCTCAGGGACACCTTGAGCCCAGGGATCGAACCAGCAAACTTAATGTTGCCAGACAACCGCTCTTACCTCCTGAGCTACTGCTGCCCTATGTATGTATATATGTCTCTCCTATGCTTTTCTCGACAACCGGAAGTGCAGTGATTGTGGATCATGAAATTGTTTGGATGAGCATTTTCGGGCAAAGCGATCGGCCCGTTCTGTTCCGAACAGGCACGGAACAGGGGGCCTCACTGGGCCGATGTATTGCCGAGGACCCGAGGATGTGCAGTATGCAGCATGCAGTTGTTTGGGTGTTAGCAATACCGGAGGCCTGAGCAATCTGCTCGCCCCGGAAACAGGCACATTTCGAACGGGCACTGCACTAGTTCATCTAAAGAGACATTTTTTTTCAGGCATTATACGAGCCCTATTATACCACCAGGTGTGAGCGTGATTGTCCACCTAGATGTCTTGCTGACTAGCTCAGACTACCAGCCAACCCGGTGGACTGTACCAACTGGTAAGCTGATCTAGTCAGCATACATCTAGGTGGACACTCCCACTTCATCACCATGAAAATTCTCGGTCGCAAGAGGTTAGGGCCTCTTGCTCAAGGATGCATATAGAAATCAGGGTTTGTGCTGGAGAGTTCCAACAACGCTCACCACGCAGGAGCGTATTCTATCCTGCCACAACGACCATCCCGGCCATCCTGTGGCTTAAATGGAGGCCAAAGGAACATCGACTTTCCTGCCCATCTTTTTGGTTGTCGAGTTGTACTTGGCAGTTGATATCACGAAGCGTTCCAGAGGTATAGCTTGATGGGCTCGGTGGGGTTGGGCGTGGCGTGTATGGGTGTGTGTGTCGTGTGTATGGACGCGCTTTCTCCCCGAAAGGCAGAGCCGGTAATCCCCGCATAATTTTCCCCAAAATGGGCAAAATGTCACCGCTGCAGTCTGCATACCTCTTGGCCCGGCGGCTCCTGAATATAAAGCAAAAATAATGATGATGTATTGGTCTACGCCTTCCCTCTCTCCGGGGCTCGGCAAGATGGCCGTTTCCTTTATTATGTGTCCTGTCTGCCTCTGTTGTTGGGCAGTTGTAAAAATAGTCTTTTGCTTCGAGAGGATGTGTAAAAAAAATAAAAACCCTTCTCCAAACCCTCTCTCCGACTGCAGAGTGGGGTTTTGGAGCGAGAGCTGATTTATTTCCAGAGTAGGGTAAAATGTCATAAACGCCAGCCCTTAGAACAACAGGTTGGAGCTGTGCGATGTGGTCGTGGGGTTTGCTATATACATTAAAAGCGGAGGCCCGGGCCGGCGTACCATACGGAAAAGTACAACTCATGGCTCTGCTCTGCGCTGCGCTGTAACCCGAGTCGCTTTTTCTTTTTAATCGTATTCAGCCACATGAAGTATGAAACATATTACTTTTTGGCCTATGAACACATTCGCATATTTGTCTCCCACACGAAAATTAGCTCACGAACGAAATGATCCGGCACGTTGAGTCGGAATAACAAGTCAACAAGTTGGAGGTGTTTGGAATCGTCTGGAGGGCTCACTCACTACCGATGGTGATTTCTCTCTCTCTGTCTCTCTGTCTTTCACTCACTCACTCACTCACACTCTCTCTCTCTCTCTCTCTCTCTCCTCCTGGGGCTTGTTTGGACGTGCAAGCATTGATTGACATGTGGGGCATCAGAGTGGTGATTAGAACTTTCTAGTTTCGGAGAGGAGCTCCAGACAGGGCTTGACCCCTGACCTTCTTTGCTCGCTCTTTGCTCTCCCTCTCTGTCTCTGTCTCTGTCTCTGTCTCTCTCCCTCCCTCCTCTCTCTCTCTCTCTCTCGCTCTCTCTCTCTCTCTCTCTCTCTCTCTCTGTGTCTCCCCCCATCTACACACAGCTGTTTCTCAGGGCCTATGTGTCCTCCGCTAGCCTAGCGGGTGCATGGAGCGTATCTAGATGTACCTTCTGCACACTAGAAGATGAAGAAGAAGAAGATGAAGAAGAGGAAGAAATAATAAATAGAGCAGTCTTGCGCTGTCACCCACCTGTTATTATTTATAGACTGGCCAGCAGGAGACGGCGAATCTCTCTCATTTTTACACTACAAAGAAGGTTTTTGGGGGCGAGCCAATTGGCAATATAGCAACATCTGCTCCTCTCTCTGATCTCCCTCTCGTCTGTCTGTCCTGATTCTGTCTGGGTATCTCTCTCTCTCTCTCTCTATCTCATTCCTCTCTCTCCTCGGGTCGTCTGTCAGCTAGCTTCGGGATGAACCACGATGGCATCGGAACTTCGTGTGGCACCAAAGGCCACGAGACGGCTAAGCTGATGGCGGCTCACATTACCGCCAACACCAACCCCTTCTCCTGGTCCGCCTGCAGCAAGAACTACATCACCAGCTTCCTTGAGTAAGTGGAAGAGGGCTATTCTGGCTCTGTGTGTGTGTGCGTGTGTGTGTGTGTGTGTGTGTGTGTGTGTGTGTGTGGTGAGTGTGTGTGCATGTGTGTGCGTGTGTGCCTGTGTTGCATTTGCTGTTGAAATTTGCATGAGTAACTGGCTTGCAAATCTTCTCCACTGTCTGGAAGTTTTTTTTACAATTGGCAGCAATGTCCTCTTATGCCTGGTTTCCCTCCATGGACGGCTTAAAATCCATCCTATCACGGTGGTTGTGTGTGTGTGTGTGTGTGTGTGTGTGTGTGTGTGTGTGTGTGTGTGTGTACAAGAGCGTTTGTTGTGGACAGAGAGCATGTCAGAAGTAGCCTAACAAGACAAGCTGTGGTTTCCGTGGTTTCCGAATCACCCAAAGGTGTCGGATATGGTTTGGCATCAAACAAACCGCTGCCCCTCCACCCCTCGTCGATACAATGTCCACGACGACCAACTCAAATGGAGTTGATTCCCCCCCCCCATCGATTTAGCACATTTACCGTTGAGTCAATGTTTTAGACACCTTTTATCCAAAGTGACTTCAGCCAATGGAGAGCCATTAAGGAGCAGGTAGGGGGGACGGGGCAGGACAGGTAAACCGTGTGGACATCTGTGGGATCGAACCCTGTGTCTTTTTCTCTGCCCCCCCCCGTCCCCCCCCCCCGTCTCCCTGTTTCTAATCTGATGTAACAGAACCAGAACAAAGGAACAAACGGGCACTGTTCATGTGACGCATTACCTTATAGTTTGCGTGACATGACATCATAGATCACGTGACATGACATCATAGATGTCCCCGAAGGCTGTCAGGAGTCTTTGTTTGTGTCATTTGTTGACCTCATTCATCTCATTTGTCCCGGAAAGAGCTAATCAGAAAGATTTCATCATGACATTGAAACCTTACTATGACGCACACACACAAAACTGGCATAGCACCCATTGAACAGTAGCGCTATCGGGAAAAAAATACTTGGACATTTAGGAGCTGCTGTCAGCCCGGTATGACGCTAGTACGCTAAGCACAGCTATAGCGCGAGTATGCTAAGCGCAGGTATGGTGTCAGTATGCTAAGCGCAGTTATGGCGTGAGTACACGAATCACAGGTATGACACTAGTGCACGAATCACAGGTATGACGCTAGTATGCGAGGCGCAGGTATGGCACTAATACGCTAAGCACAGGTATGACGGTAGTATGCTAAGCACAGGTATGACGGTAGTATGCTAAGGACACACTACGTTGCAGTATTTATTGAAACAAAACCTGGACCTTGGGATTCAAGGTACGCTGTAGTATGCCAATCAACATGTAATTTAAACGCACATTTCCTGCCCATACAAAAGGTTTGTAGAGAGGCGATTGAGACTGGAGCCATGATGAAGGGCCATGCAGATACAATGGACTTGACTTGAGTCAATTGACTTGACTTGAGTCAATTGATTTGACTCTCTCTGCTGTTGCTATTCTCAATGGCATTTGGGCAGAACATGAGGCTTAGGCTATAATGGAGGCAGGACTCCCATCGATTCCAGTTTTCCTCGATGGCTTCTAACCTTGGTATGCTACATTGAGCTAGACAGTAGACATCTGCCATTTCGTCTCGTGTCTATAAGCGTCTTTCTTCGAGAACCACGTGGTGAAATGTACAATGAATTGGCCATACAAAGCCTTGCTATTGTCTCCTGTTATTCCTGTTTAAAGCCTGGACTAGAGGAATAGATCATTTAGCGCGGAAGAGGTAGCTGCAGGAGCTCAGCTCTCGTGAACTTCTCTACAGGTCTCCTCTGCAGGTCTATATGGACCGGACCAGGGTTCTCCATATTGAGCTAACTTCTCCTCCTGTCCATCTCCATCTCCTCCTCTTCCTCATCTTCATCTTCCTCATCCTTCTCCACCTCCTTCTCTTACTTCTCCTCCCCCTACCCCTCACCACACCTTCCTCTTCTTCTCATGCTCCTCCTCTCCATATCCTCCTCCTCTTTCTCATTGCTCTACTCCCCCTTCTTCCTCCTCATTCTCCTCATTCCTCTTCGCCCTTTCCTCTTCCTCCTCCTCCTTCCTTCCTCCCCTCTTCCCTGTCTTCTCCTCCTCCTCCTCCTCCTCCTCCTCCTTGTCTTACTTCTCCGCCCTGCATTCTCCTCCTCCTCTTCATCCCCACTTCCCTGTCTTCTCCTCCTCCTCCTCCTCCTCCTCCTCCTCCTCCTCCTCCTCCTTGCCTTACTTCTCCGCCCTGCATTCTCCTCCTCCTCTTCATCCCCACTTCCCTGTCTTCTCCTCCTCCTCCTCCTCCTCCTCTCCTCCTCCTCCTCCTTGTCTTACTTCTCCGCCCTGCATTCTCCTCCTCCTCTTCATCCCCACTTCCCTGTCCTCTCCTTCTCCTCCTCCTTCTCCTCCTCCTATCCCCTTCTTCCTTCACCTCCTCTCCCTCTCCCTCTCCCTCTGTCTCTCTGTTTATACCATGAGCATGAGCACGTTTAGTGTAGTGGGTCCCTCTCAGACATAATGGAGGTTGGGATAATGGTAGTTCTGCTTGTCAGTTGGCATTTCCTGCAGACAGCTGTTGACGGGGTCGGTTGCTACCGACGCTGAGCCGAGGTGACAGTGTCGCGGTCCAGCTCTTAATTGGGAATACAAAGAGGAGAAGGATTTTCCACTTTTCCACTCGGCCAAAAGGAACTGCTTCGAGACTGATTAAAGCGAGGCACTTATAGGCACTTATAGGTGGGGACCAAGTGTCCATTGTGTCTTTGTATACCTTTGGTGTTTGAAAGTTTTAACTCTTTACAGTAACTGTTTATAGGAAAAGGGGAGCTTTGTCTCTGGGTGATGTTTTTTCTCTTTTACTCGATCAATAACGTCAATGGGTCTTTTGGAGCCATGGAAGGGGTTTCTGTTTCTGGTGCGTCATCAGCGGCGATTGTCCAAAAAAAGATGAGATGACAAATTTCTGTAGTATTGCTTATACCGCATTTTCCCCCCCGCCAGCCCCCCTGGTGAATAAACACAGGTCCACCAGTAGACATTAGTTGTCCAAGAATGTCCTTCTGTTTTTCCTCTGTTAATATAGTGCAGCATTCTATGCACGGCCCCCCTTATCACGCCCTCTCTCCACACACACCGCCGCCTCCTCCTACATCTCTGGTCTTGTCACCTTGCTCATCCCATCCCTTTCGAGGGATGGGACGCATTCCACCGGCTGCTGCTGCTGCTGCTGCTGCTGCTGCTGTCGCTAGCAGCAGCAGCAGCAGCTGGGGGAGGAAGAACACGGTGTTATCGTAAATAGCCGGCGTGGTATTTTGACTTGGACGGATCCTCCAGCCGCCCGCTGAGCGAGAGACACAGCAGCAGTTTGGTTACTTTACAGGGGACAGGGGAACTATTTTACTCTCCCTCTGTGTCTCTGTCTTTTGTGCTGAGTTTGAAGAATTGTGATGGAAAATAGGCATGCGAGATGTACGGTGTATGATATTAAAATGGATAATAGGACTTTATATATGAGAGAATGGTCCTGGCCTTTTGCTTAAAAATTAATTGAAAAAAATGCATAATTTAGTGTGAATCAGTACTTCAGCGTTCTGCTCGATGATATGACCCAAATAGGGACTATAATTAAAAAGTACAATTCCTATGCATGTTCAATAGAAAATAAAAGCCTCTCCTTCACAATAGCAGCAATACAATAAGACTATATCTGTAAGCGTATTGCCAGACATCAGGCGAGTAAAGCATATTTAAAGTATACACAGTATGTATAGTATAACTTTCTTTTGGGCATGGTGGATTATTCTTTCTCTTGGATACAAAATTGCTGTGCGTTTCTTTTTTCTCCTTTCGGCGAGTTATTTGGAAGCTCACATATATCTGTCTGACAAAGCAGACTAAACATTATCCAAGAGGTCGGACACATGGCCCATAGGCCCCCTACTCTCTCTCTCTCTTTCTACACGGCCGTGGCGTTTTATTGGCTCTGCTAGGTAACATACAGTGGAGACTAGGATCACAGGGCCACATAATCAGAGAGGACCGGGGGTCTTTAAATGGACAGGCAGAGCCCCTCACCGTCTTCTGGTTTTCGTAGGCCTGCTTCGTCTCTCGCTCTCTCACTGTTTGACTGTTTTTTTCACCGGTATGGCTCCTGTCTTCAATGGTATTTCAGGTTTGGTTTTTTTTATGTTGAAGATGGGAGTTCTGGATATTCAATATTAAACAACAGTTACATGCAATCTGATGCCTTTGGCAAGACTTTTTTTATGAAAACAGTAGTAAGCATATGACAACCACCAAGTACCAGAAGCTGGTAGCTTTAGATAGTAAATGGTCGTTGGTGGAGCTGGGCTAACCCAAACCTTGATCACCTCTGTGTTTGTTTTGATTTATTTATTGTTATATACTTTATTTTATTATTTTAATGTAGCATTTGTTTATTGATTATTGTAATGATCGTGATTGGCAATTGTACCGTGCATCTGAATATTTTGTTTTATGTTCTTTTGATACACTTATGTGCTTCAGTCTCGCTTGAAAATGAGATCTCGACCCCTCGATGGGACTCACCTGATTAAATAAAGGTTTGAATATGAATGAGGTTAGCATTTAAGGCTAACCCGAACCCCGATCGTTAATCTGCTGTCAGGTCAAGAAGTGTGGAGAACTTATTCATTCGGCGTGTAGACAAAAGAGTCGCTGTGCATAAGAAACAATTCTATTGTAGGTTTGTTTTTTTGACAGCTCAGGTCGGGGGACGTGTCTGGACAATGAACCTCTGAAACGAGACTTCCTGTACCCAACAGTGGCGCCCGGGCAGGTGTACGACGCGGACGAGCAGTGTCGCTTCCAGTACGGGTCCTCCTCCCGCCAGTGCAAGTACGGGGTAAGAAACCAGCATCCATTTTTACGCACCCCCCCCCACCCCCCCACCGCGGCGCGTGGTTTAAACCGGGTTTCGGCTCTCGAGTTTGTCCTCAACGTCACCCCCCCGCTGCTGTGTGTTCCGCCTTGCGTCACATCATTGAAAGAAATCACTCGCACCTTAAGTTAGGTCAACTCGAATGAAAGGTTTTTTTTTTTGTTAGCTGGCGCGGCATGATCGAAACCCCCAAATCTATCGGGTCTAGCCGCACCTCGCTTGGAATTGAGCGCTCAGTTCCTCCAAAGTCACCCCGGTATTTATCAGATAAATTGTGGGGTGGCAGTAGCTCAGGAGTTAAGAGCGGTTGTCTGGCAACTGGGAGGTTGCTGGTTCGATCCCCGGGCTCCGCCTAGCTAAGTGTGGAGGTGTCCCTGAGCAAGACACCACCTAACCCTAACTGCTCCTGACGTGTTGGTTGTTACCTTGCATGGTTGACACCGCCGTCGGTGTATGAATGGGTGAATGTGAGGCAACTGTAAATCGCTTTGGATAAATGCAATCTATTTACCATTTAAATTTGTTAGCTAAATACAAATTACATTTTTACTGGCTGGAACTTTTATATAAACCAGCATTTTTCTAAATGTCCCTCCTTGTAAACCTTTTCTGTTCTCATTGGTCCAAAATATCCACAATACCTATAAGTGATTCAACTGTATCATTATAATCGGTATTCAGTAGGTAGTTCATTAGCGAAGCTCGAATATTGAATTGTTTAGCGAGCTCATTAGCCTAACACAAATTCAACTTGAGGAAAATCTTTGGCTCATATTTTGACTCCAATCCCAGATAAGATTTGTGGAACAATCCTCGCCAGACTACACCAAACAACCCGTGGAGCAGTTGTGTCTATAACAGAGGGGCTGCTACTACCAATGTGTTTAGTCTTTGGAAAGTAGCCGAGTTTAGTAGTTTATGGAAAGCAGGGGAATATAACTGAAGAAAGGTTGTGGTGACAATTTGGGCAGAGAGTTTAATGGATTATAGGCAACTTTTTGAAATGAAACATTAAATATTCCAGTCAAAATAATAACGTGGTATCCACACTGGCAGTTGGGGAAGGATAAAAAGGGAGCTTGATAATGACTGACTGGTACCAGTTTGGTGAGATAGAGCCCTTGGCCGGTGCTTACAACCTTGCAGGCAATTTGTGTTAGAACTTGGAACCAGTATGGCTGCTGTGTTCTGGGCTGGCTCAGGAGAAGGAAACTTTTTTTAACATTGTCCTTCACACAAAAAGACAAACAATTAAAGACAGACTATTCCAGTTCCTCACAGGGAATGGAAAAAAAAAAAACCAGGTATTTGTTGTGGATAGTGGTGATTTCATCGTGGGCTAGCTCTCTCGCGTAAACAGAAGATGTTGCTGCGAAAACGTGTCTGAAAAAAAATATATGAAATATTACAACAACAACAATTTATTGGCTCCCCTTTTAAACTTTCGACTTTTTTTGAATTATTTTGCCTTTATGGACAGGAGAGTGAAGGTTGACAGGAAAGTTGGTTGAGAGAGAGGGAATGAATCAAACCATGGTGGCTCCAAGGCTCTTTCTCCCTATGTAGTTTTTGAAACTTTTGAAACTTAATAAATGCATAGATATCTATATTGAACTAGAACTTTGATATTTTATATTAAAAGGCGTCAGACTTCACCTCTTAACAGAGCGATGACTCTCTGGGATTACGACGCACGGAGGGATTAGCGTCAATCATTGCTCTAACAATATCAATCAAAGTACCATATATAAAATATAATAAATAATGGATTGGGCTTGACCTCTGTGTCTCCGCTGGATTATATCATGTTACTTACCAAGCGATGAGGGATGGACGTGTTCGGCGGTCAACTCCCCGTCGGCAGTCAACTCCCCATCACGTAGTACAGTGATGAATTTGTGTTGATGAACTGACCCTTCAGGTACTCGCTCTTAACACACTAAGCGCATAAAGTGACAACTAAATGGTAAACGATGATGAGTAATATGATGAATCACCTTTGGCGGAATATTTCAAGATCATGTTAATAAGTGGGAGATCACAAATGGGTGCTTTTCCACTGCACAGTACCAGCTCCACTCATCTCACTTTAGAGCGTTTTCCACCGGGCAAAAAACTGGTACCTGGTACTTTTTTTTAGTACCCGCTCCACCGAGGTTCCAAGTGTAACACGATAATGTTGATTAAACAATTGTAAATAAATAACGCTTAAAAATATGTATCGCATAGTTCATCCACGGAGGTCATAATTAGCCTATTCGCTCAACTGTTCCTCGTTATTGGTAACATACACGAATAATTACCGGTACAGTCGTGTTTGCATGTACATGATGTTTAATGGTTTTAAGTCGTTGGATAGTTGGTCGGTTGCTTTTGATAAGTTTATTTCAGTTATGAATAAACAACATCACAAACTAATGTCTTCAAAACATGGATGTATTGTTAAAGGTCGCTCCAAATGCACACCGAGACACACACACACTGATGTACAGTATATTATAATAATATATTATATCCCCCTCATCCGAACTGCCATCGCCACACTATTTTACACATGATTAACAAGTAAAACTCCATTAGAATTGAATGGATGGAGCACAATCTGATGCTCTATGAGGTTAAGGATCTTTAGACTTTTTCCACCAATTCTTATCGAAAATGCTGCATATTCGCCTCGTCATTTTGTAAATAGTTGAGTTAAATCGTTGAGCTACCAAGCCGAGTCAAGCTGAGCCGGTGCTACACAATGGAAAAGCGGCAGAAAAAGTGTGTTTGGAAAGACGGAAGATTTGCAGATTTTTAACAGGGTCCAAATCTAGCCCCTTTGTAAGCACAACGTGACATTAGTAATCAGGACGGCCACAGACAGACAAAGAGAATCGTCTTCACCCCATCCAACGCTTGAAACGAGACGTCTTATATGTTACAGCTCCCGTTGGAGGACACATGGGTTTTGTTAACAAAGCTGTGGTCTTGTCAATAAAGTTTTTCAACAGTGCCACATTAACGTAAACTCCACACTCCACACTCCACACATTCCATAAAAAGATAATATTTCAATCTAAACATGCGTACAATGGTTAAATAATTCTAATAATAATAATAATAATAGGAGTATTATAATGTCACACTCTGAAAATGGGGAGATTTGTGCTTTGGGCACATTGGCAAACGTTGTCAGGCCGCACCGATAACAAAAAGATGTTCAGTCAAAGACATAAAAGACTTTATGTTGTGCCTTGTACCCATAAACCTTCACAGCGTGTGACTGATGCATCCGTGTGGGGCTGACAAGTTCTAAGAGGCAGAACTGCGTGAAAAAAAAACCAGCACGTATCCTGATTTATGAACGCACATTAAAAAAGACAATTAGGCGAAATGAAAAAGCCGGGTTGTGCGCTACGCTCACGCCTCTGCACTGCACTTTGAAATGAAAAATGACAACTCACGCTTTGGTCACTGTTTCCTGAAAGCCAGATCATCCTTTGACGGTTATATTACTCTGAGACCCTAGCCCCCCGCCCCCCCCCCACTCTTATCACGTGGAGAGAGAAGAGACTTTTCCTTCTTCTTCTTCTTCTTCTTCGTCTCCTTTGCATAAATCCATCAGCCTCCACATCCTCACAGGCTCCGGGTTTGAGGCGCTGACCTTTCGGCGCGGCCGAGACGGGGGGGGGGGGACCACGGGGGGGGGGGGGGGGGGGGGGGGGGGGGGAGGGGGGGTGGCGAGAGTGGCAGTTTGCTGCTTTATTTTAATCTGGATAGGCTCAGAGAGCAGCGGGACCCGAGGGACGTGTGGAGATGGGGTTGGGAGGGGGGTTGTGGGGGAGGTTAGGGGGGGACCATAGTCGTGGCTGACCTCGTTGCAGGGGGGGGGTCACTATCTGTGCCGCGCGCTATTTCATAACTCTTGTTCATGGGCCTGCTCTTCTGCTATACCACAGTTGTCCTGTAAAACGCCCCCTTTGAAGTTCTGAGATGGGAGACATGGCCCCAGTTGGGTTTTTTTTGTGTGTGTGTGTGTGTGTGTTTTTTAATGGGGGGCCCGTAATGCTCGCTGGTGCGCGGCTTGTCCTTGTAGTACACACACACTTGATGGATTTATTTATTTTGGGGGCGGCCTGGTTCGACATTGTTCTCTATCTGTTTGTGTCGATCTCTCTCTCTCTCTCTCTCTCTCTCGCTCTGTCTCTCACTCTGTCTCTTTATTAGTCTCTTTCTTGTCTGTTCTCTATCACTCTCACGCACACACTCGCACACACACACACACACACACACACACACACACACACACACATATGCATGAGCACACACCTTTTCGTAATCCTCCAGTAATCCTTTAGTAATTAAGTTGGACGTGTTTCAGAACTTGGAACAAGGAGCTAGCTAGAGTGTTCCCGAATGTTCTCGACGGCGACGCGAGGACTGTCTAGAATGTTCTCCACGGCGGAGTGAAGAAGAGGAGGAGCAGAAGAAGGAAAGCGAGAGAGAGAGTGAGAGAGAGAGAGAGAGAGAGAGAGAGAGATGTGAAGTCATAAATATTTGTCAGAAAGTGTTTTTCTTCGGAGAAACGGGTCGTCTGTTGCTCAACGTTAATTCCCCTAAAGAGACAGGATGGGATTGTTGAACTGATGTCACGTCCCCCTGTGATCTCGGAGATGAACGTCAGCAAACAATGACGGCGGTGGTGATTCAGCGACCGATGAATCTCTCCTAAGAAAACATTTGCAGCGGTGGGTGACCATATCGTATTGCTTATGATGTACGATGCACTGTGATCAAAAGCACATGGGCTGTGGAAATACGCGACACACACACACACACACACACACACACACACACACACACACACACAAAAATCATGTGTCCTGATTGACTTGTCTCCTTCTTCGCCACCAAGAAAAATTTGTCTCAAGGGGAAAATAGTGGGATCCATTTTTCTGACCCCAGTTCCTGCACCCCTTCCCCACACACATGAATATGGACCCCTCAAAAAAAGTTCACCCCACATATGGTCCCCACAAAAACGGTTCCCCCAGCTATTGTCCCCAGAAATATGGTACCCAGAAAAATAGACCCCACAATTATGGATCCCATATATACAATCCCTGCAAATATAGAACCCATAAATACAGTGCCCACAAATACGGACCCCAAAACTACTGTCCCCACATATACATTTACATTTACATTTAGGGCATTTGGCAGACGCTTTTATCCAAAGCGACTTACAAAGAGTACATTTGTTGAAGGAGAGGCAGCAATATATCACTGTGGTACCTGAAGATAAGAATAGAGCTGTTTTCGAGCATTCATATTTACGAGACGAATAGAACGAGTTTCATAATTGCCAAGTTGCCTGCATAAGTAGCTGGGCAGGCGTGTGATTCTAAGCATGATACAACATCTGAGAACGAACAACAATGCTAAGTGCCATTAATAAATGTTAAGACATGTAGGTTAGTGCTGGGGGGCGGGGGGTTATGTAGAGTCGCAGGTGAACTCGGAAACAGGTGGGTCTTGAGTCTCTTGCGGAAGCTGGCGAGCGACTCTGGCCGTCCTGAGGAGCCAGAACCTTGAAGAGTTGAGACTTGGAAGAGCGATGTTTGGCTGTTTTTAGTGAAGGTGGTACCAGTCGTTTGGCAGAAGTTGCAGAGCGGAGTGCTCGGGCTGGGGCGTAGGGTCGGACTAATGTTTGGAGGTAGGTAGGGGCGGTTCCGGTTACAGCCATGAAAGTCAGTACCAGAGTCTTGAATCGAATGCGAGCGATTACCGGGAGCCAGTGGAGGTTGCGGAAGAGAGGGGTTACATGGGAGAATTTTGGTAGGTTGAACACGAGGCGTGCTGCTGCGTTCTGGATGCGTTGTAAGGGCTTGATTGTTGAGGCGGGGAGTCCAGCCAGGAGGGAGTTGCAATAGTCCAGATGAGCGCTTGGACCAGGATCTGCGCTGCTTCACGTGTGATGAAGGGCCGGATCTTGAGGATGTTGTAGAGAGCAATTTTACAAGATCGGGCCACAGAGGTAATGTTGGCGTTGCAGGACAGCTGATCATCCATACCCCATAAATACAGACCCCACAAATACGGTCCCCACAAATACGGTCCCCACAAATATGGACCCCATAAATACAGTCCCCACAAATACAGTCCCCACAAATACAGTCCCCACAAATACAGACCCCTATAAATACCTATCCCATAAATACAGTCCCCACCAATACGGACCCCACAAATACAGTCCCCACCAATACGGACCCCACAAATACAGTCCCCACACCGCTCTTCTGACCAACTTGCTTTTGCCTTCTTTCCTAGGAAGTGTGCAGAGAGCTGTGGTGCCTAAGCAAAAGCAACCGCTGTGTCACCAACAGTATCCCCGCTGCCGAGGGGACCCTCTGCCAGACGGGCAGCATTGAGAAAGGGGTGAGTGACCTTTGACCCTTTTATTTTTGGCCAAAAAACAGATCGGCAGAGCAAAACAAACGCGAACACGCACTGACCGAATGACCCCCTTATTCGGCGGGCAGTGTTTTTGATTTGCTTCGTATTCACAAAGCTCTGGAATTGGCTACGATTCCCAGTGTCTACTCACGCATGCTTGCACATAAGAATACGCTCACACACACACACACACACACACACACGCAAACATATCCATGGGTGCCAGGCCTTATGTCATCGGCCCACTGTCTACGGTACCGGGCCAGGTTAGGAGAGAGAGAGAGAGAGGGAGAGAGGCAGATTTAACATGGATTACGGCGGCCATTGTGAGCGGATGGTCTGAGGCCTCAAAGGGAAGAATGGCAGAGTGTCATGAGCTGTCACCCGTCATTACCGTTAGGTCAGTGGAGCCTTTCAGGACCCGGGGGCCCGCCGAGGCGCAGGAGGCCCCAGGTTGAGCCCGGTTGGGGGGGTGGGGGGGGGGCTTTGAAGCGGCTTTGGGGGCAACGCTGGGATAGCCGCGGTGTACCCCGTCTGCCCCCCCGACCCACCGCCCACTTCAAAGGAACAGGGATGTCAGCCATCGCTCAGCTGAGATGCTGCAATGGAGAGAGATGGAGACAGGCCAATAGGAGGAAGGGAGCGATTAGAGGGACGGACGGAGCAGGGGCTGACCAATAGGAGGGAGACAGAGAGTGGGCCAACCAATAGCAGGACGGGAGAGAGAGGAATGACCAATTGGAGGGACGGACGGAGCAGGGGGGGTTAAACAATAGGAGGGAGGGAGAGACAGGACCGACCAATAGGAGCGGGGAGAGAGAGGGAGGGAGGGAGAGAGAGGACCGACCAATAGGAGGGAAGGACACACACACACACACACACACGCACACACACACAAACACACGGTGGGGCAGCAGTAGCTCAGGAGGTAAGAGCGATTGTCTGGCAGCCGGAAGGTTGCTGGTTCGATCCCCAGGTTCCGTCTAGCGTTCCTGAGCAAGACGCCACCTAACCCTAACTGCTCCTGACGTCTTGGTTGTTACCTTGCATGGTTGACACCGCCGTCGGTGTATGAATGGCTGAATGTGAGGCAACTGTAAATCGCTTTGGATAAAAGCGCAATATAAATGCAATCCATTTACCATTTACACACACACACACACACACCCCAAAACGTTTCACACACACCCCAAAACGTTTCCAAATGCTGGACATTGAAACACATTTAAAAAAACAAGCGCAGCTTCATTGTCACCTGACCTTGGTGTCTCTCTCTCCTCCCCGCCGTGTCTGCCGGGGGGGCCCAGTGGTGCTTCCAGGGGGAGTGTGTGGTGTTCGGCACCTGGCCCCAGAGCGTGGACGGGGACTGGGGCCCGTGGTCCACGTGGGGGGAGTGCAGCCGGACGTGCGGCGGCGGCGTATCGTCCTCCATGAGGCACTGTGACAGCCCAGCGTAAGTAGGCAAAGTAAGCCACAGCCAGCGTAACACGTACAGTATGTTGTGTGTTCCGGTCCCCAGCCCA
Source organism: Coryphaenoides rupestris (assembly GCA_002895965.2). Classification (NCBI taxonomy): domain Eukaryota; kingdom Metazoa; phylum Chordata; class Actinopteri; order Gadiformes; family Macrouridae; genus Coryphaenoides; species Coryphaenoides rupestris. Next base: position 364,926 of record PIJE02000282.1, on the reverse strand, counting down.
CCCTGCAGGTATGTGTGTGTGTGAGAGTGTGAGAGAGAGAGTGTGAGTGTGTGTGTGTGTGTATGTGAGTGTGCACGTGTGTGTCTGTCTCTGTGTGTGTGTGTGTGTGTGTGTGTGTGTGTGTGTGTGGTGTGTGTGTGTGTGTGTGTGTGTGTGTGTGTGGAGAAATGACTAAATGTGGATAACAAAAAAAGTGTGTGTGTGAGAGAGAGATTGTGTGTGGTTGTGTGTGCATTTGTGTGTGTGTGTGTGTGTGAGAGAGAGAGATTGTGTGTGGTTGTGTGTGTGGTGTGTGGTGTGTGTGTGTGTGTGTGTGTGCGTGTGTGTGTGTGTGTGGGAGAAATGACTACGTGTGGATAACAAAAAAGTGTCTATGTGAGAGAGAGAGAGAATGTGTGTGTGTGTGTGTGTGTGTGTGTGTGTGAATGGATAAATGACAAAACCATCCATATGCTGTAACAAAACAAAAAGTGTGTGTGTGTGTGTGTGTGTGTGTGTGTGTGTGTGTTTGTGTGCGTGGTAAAGGAGCAACTGCATCGTTTCTGTCACTTCGAGTGAGTGACTCGACCGCGGGACAGGTCCCCCCCCCCCCCCCCCCGCGCTTTTTGTTCTGCATCCGAGGTTGCCACCTTTCATCAGCGTAGACAGAGAGTGAGCGCATGCTAGACACAACAGCGGCGGGAACGAGCCCAGAGGATACTGCAGAGACAGTGCGGCACGGTAGCGGTCTAATATGGCGCACCTGGGCAAGGCGCCGCGCTGCTGCTGTAGTTTCTGTAGCGCGACTCTTTGGTTTACATCCCGTGTTCCTCCATTCTGACTTCTCAGGCCCTCGGGTGGAGGCAAGTACTGTCTTGGGGAGCGGAAGCGCTACAGGTCCTGTAACACAGACGTGAGTATACATGGTGACTTCTCCTTCTCCTCCCTCCTCCTCCTCCTCCTCCTCGTCCTCATCCACAGCCTCTGCTCTCTCCTCCTCATCCTCCTCCTCCTCCTCTCATCTCTCCTCTCCTCCTCCTCTTCTTCCTCCTCCTCTCATCTCTCCTCCTCATCTTCCTCCTCTCATCTCTCACCTCCTCCTCCTCCCTCCTCCTCTCCCTCCTCTCATCTTTCCTCATCATCCTCCTCCTCCTCCTCATCCTTCTCCTCCTCCTCTCATCTCTCCTCTCCTCCTCCTCTTCCTCCTCCTCCTCTCATCTCTCCTCCTCATCTTCCTCCTCTCATCTCTCACCTCCTCCTCCTCCCTCCTCCTCTCCCTCCTCTCATCTTTCCTCATCCTCCTCCTCCTCCTCCTCCTCCTCCTCCTCCTCCTCTCATCTCTCCTCCTCATCCTCCTCCTCTCATCTCTCACCTCCTCCTCCTCCCTCCTCCTCTCCCCCCGGTCTGTTTGTCAGCTCTGTTTTCCTCTGTCATCATTTCTCCGTTCCCCTCCTCTCTCCTCCTTTCTCTCTCCTCGCCCCTTCGCTTCCCCTCTCCTCTCCTTTCCCCCGCCACTCCCTCTCTCCTCCCCTCCTCCCATTCTCCTCTCCTAACTTCCTCTCCCCTCCACATCTCCTCCTCTCCTCCCCTCCTCCCCTCATCCCCGCCTCCTTTCCTCTCCTGCCTCCTCCTCTCCTCTCCTCTCCTCTCCTCTCCTCTCCTCTCCTCTCCTCTCCTTTCCCCCTCGGTCTGTCTATCTCTTCTCTTCTGCACTGTCGTCTCGGAATTTTGTGTAAAAGTTGCGAGCCGGTCGGCGGGGAGACGGCACGTGTCTTCTGCCCGTGGATGAATGCCGGGCTCTGGTCTGTCACGACGGCCTGCTGCCGCGACGGGGGGAGCAGATGCAGAGAGCGTCCGCCCAGACACCCTGACCTTAGATGGATTTGGCCTGTCACCGAGGAACTACTTATCCTCCTCGCGCTCTGGCTCCGCGTTCCTGCAACTTTGGGCTGTCCTGCACTGGATTTAGACTGTGTTTTAGTTTTTTTTGTGGGTTTTTTTTTTTTTTGTGGGTTTTTTCTTTGTTTTGTTCTTTTTTTCCTTTTTAGGAAAGCCAAAAAAAGAAAGTGTGTAGGACACCGGGCCTGTCATTGCCTGGTTTATATTCGTAAAGAAGGAAATGAAAACGATTGAAAATAATTACGTGTGCTTGTGCTATAGTTTGATGCACAAGTTATTTATTCTTCATAATCTGACGGATGTCATTGGTGTGGAAAACCTGGAGGGCTTTTCCATGTGTGCTTTATAAAGGAAATGTGATTTAAATCTCTTAGAACGGGTGGTGAATTGCTTAAAACTAATATTTTTAGCATTTCTGCAATTTCACAACTTTCAAATAAAGTATCTGTGGTGAAAACGGTGCCAGTCAGTAGGCCAGTGGGCACCGCTAGACAATAACCAGCTATTTTCTTTCTTTCCATTTCCAAGCCAATAATTAGACATTTCAGGTATAACTCTCTGTCCTTCTCTACGGTACCGAGCGGTTCTTTGGTTTACCTTATAAGGTTCCATGAATTGACCAAACGATGGTTATTCTGTAGAGCAGTGGTAACCGCACTGTAAGCAATTTAACGTTAGAATGTAAACTGATGAAGGATTTGGGCTTCTTGGGGCCAATCCGTCTCAGTGTTGTCAGCGCTGTGTCGTAATCCTACCTAAATAAGTTACCTGCGAGACTTATTAGATCATTTATCTTCAAATAGACTCATTTTTAGGAAAGTTCACTTATACGTAGACCCTAGACATGAAGACTCTTAGATACTGACTCTTAGATACATAGACACTTAGATACGTAGTCTCTTAGATAGATACTCTTAGTTATATAGACTCATAGATACGTAGACTCACAGATACGTAGACTCTTAGATACATCGACTCTTAGATACGTAGGCTCTTAGATACGTAGGCTCTTAGCTACATAGACTCTTTGATACATCGACTCAGATACATAGACTCATAGATACGTAGACTCACAGATGCGTAGATTCTGAGATACATACTGTGGACTCTTGGATACATAGTCTCTTAGGTACGTAGTCCCTCAGATACGTAGACGAGTGTGTGTGCCAGCCTGCACCAGCTCAAGGTCTCCTCGGGCTGAAACTGTGTTTCTCATTACCCACACAAAGACGTGTTTTATTATTCATTGCAAATAAACACATGCAAACAAAGGCATTCCGCCAAATGCAAAACACATTGTAGTGCACATTTCGACATTGTCTGGACTTTTCTTTTTCTTTTCTGGGGCGGGTGGGTAGAGTAATGTGTGGCAGCCGCTTGCGGGGAAACTGGCGGACGACTTGCAGACAAAGTTATTCTCTGAAATGCAGAGTCGTTGATAATGGATATTGTTTTAATAAGCCGCGCAGGGGGAGAAAGACGTGACATATATCATGAGGAAAACACAACACCCCTAACACCCCACAACTCCCCTAGCTCCCGGGTGACACGACCCACACGGCCATCTCAACAGCGCGTTTCACCTCCTCTCTCTCTTATCTCCTCTAGAGCTGTCCGGCGGCATCCCGGGACTTCCGGGAGAAGCAGTGCGCTGACTTTGACAGCATGTCCTTTCGAGGGAAGTACTACAACTGGAAGCCCTACACTGGAGGTGGGTTGTTCACGAGAGAGAGAGAGAGAGAGAGAGAGAGAGAGAGAGAGAGAGAGAGAGAGAGAGAGAGAGACTCTCGGCCACTTATAGTCTGTTAGTGGTTCGTGGGTCGCTCGGCCATCTGCTGCGCTTCATGAGTCCTCCTCCGCTGTCTTCTCTGCTTTAAAAAAAAATAAAAATCTTTATGACTCATCATCAGTGACAGTCTGGAGAGTGAGCAAACAGCCAAGACAGAGAGACAGAGAGACAGAGAGAGAGCGAGAGAGAGAGAGGGGAGGACAATGGGGGAGAGACTAGGTGAGAGAGTGAGCTTGATGGGGAGAGAGAGAGAGAGAAAGAGAGAGAGAGAGAGAGAGAGAGAGAGAGAGAGAGAATTCCTCACATTCCGTAGTGGATTTTTTGTTGTGGAGCCGGACAGACACTCCTGTGGGTCCTCCAAGAGGAGGAGGCTGCCGCCGCCACAATGCTCGTCAACTCTGCCCTTTGCACGCGTTGACTCTTGCGTTGTATACATGTGTTCTGGCTGCTGCTGCTGCTGCTGCTGCTAGCTGCTAGCTGCTAGCTGCTAGCTGCGCTCAACTCCATTGCTCACCGCATTCTTGGGTTCATTGTTGACCGCCACAGCCGATCCGAAAAATAACAGATGTTACTGGCAGCAGCAGGTCCGTCCCCCTCGCCCCCCCCCCCCCAGTATCTCAGCCTTATTGTGCTATTCACTGCAGCAGCGTTGGAGCATCGTTGTGTTGAAGTGTGGGAGTATTTGATGTCGCGAGGTAACGTTGCAATGCTGCAGGATTGTAGACGATCCGTGTGAGTGCCTCCCTCCTGCATCCCTTCTCAGTGGCTTAAACGCTGCGTTTTAAAAATGCCTTTTACGCGCAGACGCAGACGGTTGGGAACGGATTACCCCCCCCCCCCCCCCCCAATCACGACCCCAAGTGCTCAGCCGCATTATTAGCAATACCACCTCAATGAGACTCCTCCCCCTGAAGATGAATAGAGTGACTGCATATATGCCGAGGTTCAGCTTTTCTCTATGTAACTTTTCAATCTCTCCTCCTCACTCAGACAGACATAGGTGGTCTCACCTCAAACTGTAAACGGTAAAAAAAAAAACAATTAAAAAGAGATAAAAAGGTTTTTTTTGGAATATGCCTAAAAACTTAAAGGCAGTAAAAAGGAAATGTAAACGCAGAATGCGGAGGTAAACATTAATACAGTCGAGGCAAACTTTATCATATGGGGCATTGTTCACCTGGACCTCATAAGCCTCATAACTGTGTGTGTGTGTGTGTGTGTATATACCCTAGGCGGTGTGAAGCCCTGTGCGTTGAACTGCCTGGCGGAGGGCTATAACTTCTACACGGAGCGCTCCCCGGCGGTCATAGACGGGACGCGTTGCCAGGCCGACTCCCTGGACATCTGCATCAACGGGGAGTGCAAGGTAACACCCTGACCCTGCTCCGCTGGAGTCGCCTCGCGTTTAATGAGCGTCTCCCGGCCTGGTCAGCCTTTTGAGTCTCCGGCGGAGAAAAAGGGCTGCCGTAATAATCAACGGAAGGTTCTCCGTTTGGCCATCGGTCCATCCGACAGCTCG
>PIJE02000282.1:354740-357240 GCA_002895965.2 Coryphaenoides rupestris | reverse complement strand
GTGCGTGCACATGTGTGTGTACATATGTGCACATACAGTATATTGAAACTTTTGGTCCCATTCAGAATGTCCTTGTTGTTGTTTTTTTGGGGTTTTTTTGCGGGGAGGTGATCAAACTTGTGAACCGCAAAATATGACATCGTCGCTGTGCAGAGAGAGCATACATTTTGCAATTGGACCCCCCCAGCCCACCCCCACGCATCACTTCTCACACATCATTTGGGTCTTCGACCGCAAATGAGACGCGACATCATCATCATCATCATGATCACGCTGTTGTTGGTGTGTGTTGGTGTGCTTTTTTTTTCTCCCACAGGCTACATGGAAGTGGTTCAGATACCGAAGGGCTCGGTCCACATCGAAATCAAAGAAGTCGGCATGTCGAAGAACTACATCGGTGAGCCCCGAAGCCCCGGACTCTTAATCATCGCCGGCCCATAAAACAATAAGCCAAGCTAAACTTTTTAAAGACTTTTTACGACCTTTTATTTCTTTTTCTATTTTTTTCTCTGGGTAATTATTCACTGGGTTGTGCGTCGTACATTAATAACCCACACGGTCTGGGATAAATAACGCATCTAACATATTGATTAAATTAACTGCAAACCACAGGCGTTTAAAGCGTCGTTATAGGATGTTTCCATTGTCAGTTTTGTCTTTTCTAACCCCCACCCCTAACCCACCACCCCCCTCCACGGCCGCCCACCCCTGCACCCCTGCACCCCTAGCTATAAAGCTGGTTTAAATATCCAGTGGTCTTGCGAAACCCCTCCTGAATCTCTCATCGATATGTAATGGCAAATCCTGGCCCTGGCCCCCGCTGCTCAGCTCCAGACTAAACAAAGGCGATTTGTAACACCGGCAGGGTCCCAAAAAACCAAAACAATCAAGAAAGTGGATGAAATTAGTTTAGTTCTTTGGAGTGAGGTTGTGTGTGTTTGTGTGTGCGTGTGTGTGTGGGGGGTGTGTGTGGGGGGGGGGGTGGTGGCATGGGGGTCCTGACTTCCATTAACTGGAACCATCCGTGGGTTGGTGTTGTTACATTTATTGCTTATTCTGGGGGCCGGTTGGGGTGGGGGGGAGGGATAAGACTAAGACATGGCATAAGACACAGGCACAGACAACAGGCCGCAGTGTTGAATTTATGACAGATTTCTTGCCCTATAGGCTACATTTCTTTTGTGTGAAACGCTGATTTCATCATATGCCCATGCTTGAGTTGCGGGCCGAGTTTAAACTCGTAAATTAAAGCAGACGCGTTTGACTCGTCTCGTCAGGATGTCCTGGAACCTCAGCGGCCCCGCGTTCCGTAGCGCGCCGCGACGGAACGTTAGCGCACGAGAGGCGGGACTCCGTCAAACGGGCCAATCGTACTTTTCTGTCCGCGTGGTATTTTTACGGTTATGCTGAGACAGTGTTGAAAACCCCACCATTTTTGTCTTGAGAGTACTGTCCCCTGGTATCCGTGGAAATACTGGAAGAAAGCAAGGAAGCAAGGAAGGAAGGAAGGAAGGAGGAGGAATACAGAGCCGTAGAGTAGGCTACGGGCCCCCAAATTTGGCCCCCGATTCAATGTGGAGAGAAAGTAGAGATTTCAGAGCTGTTGTGCTTGGAGACCAAACCTTGTTTTGACGACCAGACAGAACGGGTATTCATGAAATTCATCCAAGCTTTCACCTGAAGTGTGAGTGTGTGTGTGTGTGTGCTTTCTTTTTTCTCCCCTCAAGCTAAATGCGTGTGTGTGTGTGTGTGTGTGTGGTGTGTGTGTGTGTGTGTGTGTTTGTCAGTGCATGTGTTCATTATTAGTGTGGGCATAAATGTTCAATTTTATGTTTTCCACTTTTTTTACGCGTAGCTATTTTAATATTTGCGAAACGGATAAAGTCGCAGACAGACATTTAAAAGTAGTAGGAGGCGTAAATGACGATAAATTACAGCGAGGCGGTTCCAGAAAAATAGTGCATCTCATCTCATTATGTTTTAGCTGCCAAACACTTATGAACCATTCAGTTATTTAGCAGACACTTTCATTCAAAGCTTTTGACATGCTTTGTCATCAGGGTTCCTCGCTAAACGAAGTGTGTTCTCTTTCCCCCCCCCCCCCCCCCCGTTTCCTAGCATTGAAATCGGAAGGCGACGACTACTACATCAACGGCGCGTGGACCATCGACTGGCCCCGCAAGTTCGACATCGCCGGCACCTCCTTCCACTACCGCCGGCCCACCGACGAGCCCGAGTCCCTGGAAGGCCCTTGGGAGCCACCACCGAGATCCTGGTTGTCATGGTAATGGGATTTGGGGGTTGGGGGCGGGGGGGGGGGGTTCTCGAAGCGCCGCCATGGTGCCTCAGACAGAATGTGTAGCGTCTGGGAGGGGACCGCAGATATGCTTTTCTATTTTTTGCCTTACTCATTTTTGAGGTTATTGTGGGGGCAAAAAGTGCTTATCTGTAGTGGAGTAGTGGGGGGGGGGGGGGGGTGGGAGGGTGAAAGAAACAGGTT
>PIJE02000282.1:284740-344740 GCA_002895965.2 Coryphaenoides rupestris | reverse complement strand
CGCTTTGCATTTATACGTAGAGGAAACGTAACAAGTACATAAATCACGCCGGTCGTCTCCATCGGCGCCACGACCTAAACGCGCTCGACCGCCGAACTCACGCTAAACGTTGCCAGAGACATTCATCTCCGTCAGTATAAAAAAAGAGCTGGATCCTGGTCAACATGAATCTCTCTCTCTCTCTCTCTCTCATATACACTTATACACAGTGTGATGGATCGCTATTCAGATGCACAGAGAAGGCGGGGGCTTTTTTGGGTCGATTAGCCCCGCTGGCTGGATGGAGGGGAGTCTCTAGTGCTCTAGGGCTGTGCTAATGGGATTAGCTGTGGGCTAATTGTTGTGCTAGCAGAGGGCGGCAGTTGATGCAGCGTCTCCTTCCATGAGGCCAGGCGGCCGGCAGGGCCCGGGCTGAGGCCTAATAAGGGAAGACACCAGGACCCTGATAAGACTGAACTACATGTGCTCCTGCAGCCAGAGAGACAGAGTGTGCGTCTGTGTGTGTGTGTGTGTGTGTCTGTGTACGTTTTTCAGCATGTGTCAGTATGTGTGCGCATGCTTGTGGTAATCTGTGCATATGTGTGTCAGTGTGTGTGTGTGTGTCAGTGTCTAGGAGTCAGTGTACTGTATGTGTGTGTTAGTGAGTCTATATCAGGGGGTGTGTGTGTGTGTGCGTGTGTGTGTGTGTGTTGTACAATGGCAGTCTGCCCGGGGCCCTGAACAAGGCCAAGATCTGTCTCTGTATTCTCTGTTGTTTCTGTGTCCAACTTAGTTCCAGAGAGTACTCGAGGCTGAGGTTAGTGCGGTACCCCGTAGACCCAGTAACCACGGGAACAGAGGGGAGCTGCAGATTGCATTATGGATATTATTACACGTCACGTTGATGAAATCACCACAGAAAAAACCCAAAATATATGCTGCGACTAAGTCTGTGTCCACCCAACTCAGCGGCTAAATGTAAAATCACAGTTTTTTTGGGGTCAAACGTTTTCCGTCCCTAACCATGTCATCGTTATATATATGAATAAATATATTATATTATGCCTTGTGGTGACCCAGGTTGAATTCCTCCTATGCTTACATGTCGCTTCACTTCAACCCACTCTCCTGTCGTCTCTCTTCACTTTCATGTCCATAACGACAAAAAACTACCCATATACTCATATATAGCAACAACCACAAAATCCATCCACAACTAAAGCGGTGTTTTCTGCACATCTCAGTTCATGTTTCTCTCGTGTTTCTCTTTTCTGCATGTCCAGTACATCAGCCAGTTTTTTTTAAATCCTCCCATTTTCATGTTGTTTTCCCCCAGGTACACTCTGAGGGGACACAAGACAAATGCATCCACCTTGAAAAGCATCGTTGTGCATTTCACTTTTTGGTGGACGAGAAAAACATTTTGCTCTGAATTCTGCCACGTTAGCGTTGTCACGGCCTCGTCGTAAAGTCCTTTTCTGAAAGGTATACTTATTCATTGTGTTGTCATCTCTCTCTTTCTCTCTTCCAGAATGCAAGGATGTCAACAAAGTGGCCTACTGTCCACTGGTGCTGAAGTTCAAGTTCTGCAGCCGGGCGTACTTCAGACAGATGTGCTGCAAGACCTGCCAGGGACACTGAGGACGGAGAGCCGCAGAGGACAAAACTAAGATGGAGGACAGGCTGGCGACGGCAATGGAAGGAAGACTAAAAGAGGGGACTGGTGTTTAGAGAAGGGGGGGGGGGGGGTGGGGAGGCAGGGATATTAACACTGTGGGGAGAGAGAGGGAGAGAGAGAGAGAGAGAGAGCGAAGGACAGATTCACCTTTTCCATAGCTCCCTGTGCCCTCCATGTTGGAACCCCAAACCACTGCTCAGCCCGAATGCTGACACAAAAGTTTAGTTTAGTTTTTTTCTTATTTTATTTTCACTTCTGTGAAGTGTAACTCGGAAGATTAATGTTAGTATTGTTATTTTATTATAATAATAATTATCGGTATATGTGTTGGTCTTCCATCGTGTCGTTTATTTGTTTTTATGAATCCAAAGTGCTGGACACGTCACACAGAGGATGGCCCCTGAGGAACCCGGGGGAGGGGCGGCCGGGGACACTTCTGGAAGGTTCTTCAACCGGTTCATTGGACTTCACCGTCTCGGCATGGCTGCGGTGTTGCTATCGGTTACGCAGCCTTTGTTGTTTTTTTTCCGGTGCACTTTTTTCTGTGTAAATATGTTTTTTTTTAAGTTTAAGAGAAAAAGGTCAATTCAAAACGTTTCTCACACACACACACACACACACACACACACACACAACACACACACACACACACACACGACTCACCCATCAGCGTACTGTATATTTATTATACAATTCTAAATCACGGTTTTGTTTCTTTTTTTTCATCATTGTCCGTACATTATTGTGTACTTGTGTCCTGAAAGTAGCCTACTGTCATGGAAACGTGTGTGTGTGTGTGTGCGTGTGTGCGCGCGCGTGTGTGTGTGTGCGTGTGTAATGCCATTCATATTCAATGTTGTGCTGGAATGAACACCTAACTGTACATCCTCCGCATACTGTACTTCTTTACAAACCCTTTCACATACTGTAACTTTTTTTCTCTGTTTTTTTACTAAATGCAAGGGTTGCTATACTATAAATATAACGTTAACCAAGGACCAGAAATAGGTCCAATAGGTGATTACACAAGGGTTTCTCAATGGCGTTGTTGTGGTTGCTGTTACTATGATACTGTTTTTTGTCGTTGTTGTTGTTGTTGTTGTTGTTGTTGTCGTTGCTTTCTTCGTCCCACATGAGGGTGCCTTCGTTCATTGACAGTGTCATTCATGCTAATCCAGAGCAGGCTTGGTTTGGTTTCTCTGGTTTACTAAGAAGTTGTTGTCAGACGGTGCCTAGGCCATGCTGAACACTGACTGTTACCAAACTCGCCTTTGCAAACCATCCCTACAGAGGAAGAGAGGGCTAAGGGAGGGAGGAAGGGGAGTGCGTTTTTGAAGGATATATTTTGAAGGACCATATTGTTGTTATTCCACTGCCAACGGCCGGTGCTGTGGTCTGCGTATTTAGAATTGGAATTGCAAAGCAGGAACCCTGGTCCTCACGCGTCCTATAGTTGGAGAGTGTCCCATGGTTGCTGCAACGTTGAATCGATTACGATATGTTAGCATTTCAACAGCCTGTGGAAAAAACCCCCCCCTGAAGCTTTGTTATATGTTCAGGATTTACATGCACGCACACACACACACACACAGACACACACACACACACACACACACACACACCATACTTAGTTCAAGTGGGTTTCCAGACTACCAGTAGAGAGTTCCACTCTTGATCCTTGCACCCTCCTTCGCCTCCTCTTCTCTTTCTCGAGTCAAAAACAAACCAACTGAATGGTGCTTTTTGCTCCTGTATTCCTACGGAGTGCCACGTTTACCTTACCCTTTGTCTTCCTCTTGAGGGCATGGTTCGTCTCATGATGGTCTCATGGTTCGCCTGATGGTTCGTCTAATGGTTGTCTCAGTCGTTTCATGGTTTGTCCCATGGTTTGTCTCATGGTTTGTCTCATGGTTCGCCTCATGGTGGTCTCATGGTTCGTCTCATGGTCATCTCACGATGGTCTCATGGTTCGTCTCATGGGTCGTTTCACGGTGGTCCCAGTTGTTTCATTGTTCGTCTCACGGTTCGTTTCACGGTGGTCTCATTATTCATTTCATAGTTCGTCTCATGAACCATGAGTCTCATGGGTCGTCCCATGGTTGTCTCGTCGTTTCATGGCTCGTCTCATGGTTCATTTCATAGTTTGTCTCATGGTCGTCTCATAGTTCGTCTCATGTTTCGTCTCATGGTCGTCTCGGTTGTTTCATGGTCGTCTCATAAGTCTTCTGGTGCTATTCCATAGAGTAAACAATGAGACTGAGGACATCATTTCCTCATCGTTTTCTGTTCTGGTTTCAATGTTGGTCACGTTATTGTTCTGTAAAAATAATTCTTTTTACCTCACACAGGGAATTTTCCTCGTTACAACTGTTTTTTGTTTTGTTTGTTTGTTGGTTTTATTTGGGGGTGCTACCGATACGATCCCAGTTGGCCCCAGTTGTTTCCTTGGAGGGGATATGTGTCACGGGCCGTCGAGCGAGGGGGCCACCGATGGAAACAGAGTGATGAATTCGTCTATATGCAGACGATATTACTCGTCTCGCCAGGGAGGACGGACAACGATAAAAAGCCTTGAACACGGCGGCTTGAGGAGACAGAGCATCCCGGTCTCCTCACATCATCACCTAAAACTGTTACGACACACATCTAGTCACCATTTCATTGTTGCTGCTGCTGCTACTGTTACTTCAATTCCGTAGCCACCTTCAGTGTAAAAAAAAAAAAGAAGAAGAAAATATTACGTCAAGGTCTCATTGGTTCCTTATCAAACCGTGAATCGAACGAATAAGTGAAAAAACAATGGATGAGAAGAAGACTTTTTGAGATGGAATTAAATAGATGCATGGGGCGTCGTGAACGCGATGAAGCCTCTGTGTCTCTTTTCCGGAACCCTCCGGGGAAAAGAACTAAACGTTGACACTTAATCAAACTGGTACTCATTGCTGTGAACTTGGGGATGTTTGAATGTCACATTGATTATTATACCTGTACCTAAAGTGCAAAAAGAGAGATGCGAGAAGCAATATGTGATTAGTTTGCGTATATTTTATATTCAGTATTAATGTTGGTACACTGTTACTATTTTTTTTTCTTTTCAAATGTAAATTATATGCTAATTTATTGCGTTGTGTCACTTGTCGTACCTTGTTTTCACTGCATGTAAATGTAAATTTAAGCATAGTGAAAAAAAAGTGCAGTGAAATATTGGCCCTTCACCAACCTTTTTTTTTTTTTAAGTAGACAAAATAAAATCTAATAAAATAATAAAAAAGTGCCGGTTCGAAAGAGACTTTGTGTTCCACTCATTCTTTTCCCTGCTTGTCATAACATTTGATATCCAAGCGGACTCTCGGGCCAAACAAGCACCCACGTTAAAACGTGTTGGCGTTAAGCTCCACGCCTCCATACCGCTAAAATAACCCAAGCAACACGCCCCCACGCAAGTTATTTACTTTCAAATGTCCCAAATATAACAAAAAAATGCTGTTAAAATGCAATTAAAGTGTGCGCTTGAAGACGGAAAAGGCATATTTATGTTACTGCAGGAGGTTGGATCCTGCATGCTGGCGTGATGCGGGTTGTGCATATTTTGCGTCGGTTTAAATGTCGCTGAACTAATGGAAACCAATGGAGGCAATGATTCAATCCAACAGCCTTCGCGTGACATGTCAGACGTTGGCTTCCATAGAACAGCTAATATAAAAATTAAAAAAACGCTTTATTATCAGTAACCGCCTACATTACCGACAACTACTGAAGAGTAATCTCATAAACAACACGAATAGAAGTTTTGTATTAAATAATGTCTACTTTTAAACGGTACACTGATTCTAAAGGGCATCAAGCGTCTAGTCTGTATTGTTCCATGATATGGAAATATTCCTTTTGGCCGGTCTGGATTCACTCTGAGGTAACCCAAGGTGTTCTTCCCCACCCCCCCCCCCCCCCGGTAATGAAATCCAAATAAACAATAAGTGGCCCACTTAGCAGGGAAACACCAGCCTCTGCTTTTAATCCACTGTCTCCCATTACGAGGGGAAGACGAATGGTGTGTTTGGGCTAATGCAGCCCGTTTAGAATACCTGTTTGTCTGGCCCAGCGGACAGTCTCCTGTGCTGCTGGCAGCCTGCTGGGATCTGTGATTACATTAAGCCTTACATTGCAGAGCTGGAGGTGGGGAGAGATAGAGAGAAAGACAGAGAGACCTACAGAGAGAGAGAGAGAGAGAGAATGGATGGATGGATTTCAGGCCGACGGGGAATGTTGCACACAATGGCTGCAGCCAGAGTTGGCCGGTGTGGATTGCGTCAGACACAAAATTGTATACGTTTGAAATGAAAATGTGTCTCGCGTTTGCACACAATTCTCGGCGGGGATCGAGAGTTATAGCTTTACAAGAGAGCACTCCAATAATATGAATAAGAATACAAATTAAAAACACAAGTAATCAATTGCTAGATATAATAGATTGGACACCTGTGATGCCTTACCGTGACATTACAGGTGGGGGTGTCCCCCCAGGTGTATGATGGACAGACCACACCTTTCAGCCAACCCAGTGGACTACTGCACCAACCGGTAGGCCAATCTATCCATCAATCATCTGGGTGATCGATACCGTAAACACTCCCACTTGTGATGTCAACGTAGGGTCAATTTAAAAATTGAGTGGCGAACCAACACCACACCTGGAGGTAAAATAAGGACGCACAATAGCATCCAAGTCCGTTCCCTTGTATGTGGTGTGTGCGTGGAGGAGATTACTGAGGGCTTCTGGTGAGAGGTGTGGAGACGATGTGGACCAGGTAACTCCTGTAGGGCCCTGGACTCCAACTTAGCGACAGTGATTGAAGACATTCCTTGTCTCAGCGGGTGACAAGCTGCCAAGCGACCATGCATAGCATTGCACGACACACGCTAGTACTCTGCCAGTGGAAGCAAGGACAGCAATCTGCTGCTCCACTGGGTGCACTGGGAGAACACAAATGGGTGGTGGGGGGGTCTATTTTAGACCCAAGGAATTGCGTTTGTTGTCGGCTACTTCTACTTCGCGTTCCTCCCAAGGGGCGCGAGGGATTAACTAGGTGTGAACCAACACGGTCGCCCCCGCCTCCCCTCCCCCTCCGCCCCCCGGCTTCATCGGACCCCCTATCAAAAAGCTGCTGTGGTTCCTAATCTACGGTGTCGTCGACGAGTGTGTTGGAAGTCACCCGCCGGTCCTTCCCGGTACGAGCTGAAGAGCCAAAAAGAGCAAAAGTTCCCCCCACCACGCCTCCACCCCCTGGATGGTGTGATCCGAGACAGTGCATGCAGGGACCAAGGAGGTCTGACAGCCTGGAATGCTAACCCCTCCACCCCACAACCACTACCATCACCATCTCCTGATGGGAAGGTCACGGTGGAAGCACCTGCTATCGACTCAGGGCTCGGTTTGGTTCCCACAGCTGAGGTCCAAATTAAACCGGAGTGGTGGAGGAGAAGGATCAAAGAAACGCACGGCGACAGCAGCAGCAGCAGCGGCGGCAGATGAAGAGTGAAAGTAGCCTCTTCACACGAGATTGCGGCGTCAGCCCCGCATTTCACATTACAACAAAAACACACAAGGGTCAACGGAAGACCCTTCTTCAGCTGCAAGGCCAGCAGGGACCGTCTCACCAGCAGCTGTTCCGATTAACCTCTGCCGTCTCGCAGTGCGGAACGATATTAACACCAGAGACATCTTGAGGCTTGATGGGAACTAGACCAATGCTAATAGAGCTGTCATATCGGAAGACTTGTGTGTGTGTTGTTTGTGTTTTAGCGCATGTGCCCGCTCGGCTTGCTTGATCTATCGGTTTGTTTGTTTGTGCGGAGACTAAAAGGTGTATTACGGCCGCGACGGGCCATCCATATCAATGCGACCTCCCGCCAGATGCGACTTGGAAATGCAAAACGTCTATTAAAGTAATTGTGTTGTTGGCCAGTGGTTCTGGCCTGGCAGGTAGCTGGGTCACCTTCTGGGCTTGTTCTGCTCTCAGTGCACCTTCTCCTCCCGCCATCTTGGCAGACCAGGGTTTGAGCCCCCATCGCTAAAGTAGATTATATTTATAGAGAATCAATAGGCACTCTACTGATGGGGCACAAGTGTGGATGGGCGGGGAGGGGTGGGGTTGAATAAATGTGATCATAAGCGTGAGATAATGCATCGCGTGGATGCCGTTCTCCAACTTCCTCTGTTCTGTGCGTTCAGAACGCCAACGGGACATACAAAAAGATGCTTTACAGTTGCCTGACATTCACCCATTCATACACCGACGGCGGTGCCAACCATGAGCATTTAGGGTTAGGTGGCGTCTTGCTCAGGGACACCTCGACACTTAGCTAAGCGGAGCCGGGGATCGAACGAGCAACCTTCATGTTGCCAGACAAGCGCTCTTACCTCCTGAGCTACTGGCGCCCCTCTTGTGTAATATTTCAACCCAATGGCAGGTTGCAAGCAATGTGTTGCCGTTTTTTCCTGAATTTGCATGAACAGAAGTACATAGAAATGTGAGTCTTGACCGACATACCAATACGATGCTACTGTGGTCTATACCATGTTTAGGTTCCGAGAGAGAGAGAGCCACCAGGGACACGGCCAGTGGAAATATGGCTCCGGCCCCCGTGCCCTTTGCACCCAACAAGTACTCAACATTTTCTGACAGACTCCCCTCCGCTGGAATGCCTTGAGACGTGTCGATGCGTGGCGGGAACAACGCACGTTGTAGGGGGAGGGGGAAGGGGGGGGCAGGGGAAGTGCATTGTGGGGGACGTCAAATTTTAAGGGTCAGTCTACCTCTGCTGCAGCTCAGGTCAGGTACAGGTCAGGTAAACTTCAACTTCAACCAATGTTGTGTGCCGAATCCCGATGTGTTAGGGAGTCATTACATTTCCAAGATGGCTGCTACTCAATATCAATTTGGAGACGAGATTGGTTCTGACCCAGAAGTCAAAGGACAGACATGGTGAAGGTGAAGACAAGCGTCTGTAGCTGTTTCCATGCTGGGATGAACCCCATTCAAGGTGAGGGAATATCCAGCTAGGCAGCAGTGCTAGCCCCTGTGCTATAAATAGAAAAAGACCCACAGACGCTTTCTCTATGCTAACAGTGGTATCAAGCTAACGAGACGTCTCAGTTGTGTGAGTAGGTGCACATTTTTATCGACTTCGGTCAAGAGACACATAAAAAAGTCATGGATTGTTAACAGTTGTCAGTTAACAGCTGAAATTTAAATGATGATCAACCAAATTGATTATTAAGTAAATGGGTTACAGATGACAATGTCTTCATCGCAGCGAAGCACGTTTTAATAGATTTGAGGTCATTGAAGTGTGTAGATACATGCTTTATGTTTATAATGTTATTTATCAAATCTGTCTTGTAAAGTTTTATAGCTGGCAAACAACAATATTTTTGGGATATAACAACACTTCAATAAATCTTCAATAAACATTTTTTATGTGCAGTCGGTCTCCCAAACTTCAAGTTCAAATACACCAAATTGAAGCAAGACTTTTTGGTTATGCTTGTGAAAAGTAGTAGTAATTAAATTGGATTGATACGAGCTGTGATTTAAGACTCAAAGAGCCAAGAAGACACAATATGGCAGAAGCCGTTCCGTCTTGGACACGATAGTGTAATATTATTCTTACCTAAAGAATGAATCATTTAACAGCCATCTCTTAAAATATGAAAGAAAATCCTTAAATGGAGATATTTTCATAAAATCCATAAAAGAGGTTAGATAACAACCACCCTGTGTGTAATTTAATGCAAATTGACCATTTTGTTTGAGGTAAAATATTTTTGAGGTTTGAGTCTTTCAGTTTTGACCTTCCTCTTGGTTATACTGGTTGGACAAAATTTATTGTTTTGACTATCTTTCTTCTATGCCCGCAAATTCTGGGAAATAGCATTCATTCCTGATCGGTCTCGTTCCAATTTCTTCGGATACGAGGAATCTTATGCATAGTACTTATTTGGACCCGCTAGGAACTTGGCAAGCCCGAGCGCATGTTAGCGATAGTCCTCCTCACCGAAGGGACCACAGACCCACGAGCAAGAATTTAACACAATGCAGCTGACCCGAGGCACCCGACTCGTTTTACCGCGTCCTAATGACGGAGTATTCTCACACCGCCGCTGCTGTAACGCGAGACGTCCATTTTGAATCATATCCTATAAACACGGGACGAGGGGCACGCTTTCAACGGAGCCCGACCTGGCCTACAGGAAAGGCCATTTTATGAAGTAGTTGTCTGTGAAACACGATCCACTACAACGGCAGAATATCAATGAAGGTTGTACTGTGTTAAAAAAAGAAAAAGAATAAACGGGATACCTGCTTCCAAATCAGCAATGGGTTTTATTGAGATGAATATTGGGGGGAGGGGGGGCGAGGGTGAATGCAGTACTGGAATAAGAACTATGATATAAGAAAAAAGCCTTTCTTGTCCTTTCCATGTCATTCCAGAGATGCCATCCATCACACATGCCCAAATGTATTGCTCGCTCTCTCTCGCTCTCTCTCTCTCGCTCTCCTCGAAAATGCAAATGCAAGACAAAGTGTTCGGGACCCCAGAATGGCGGCCCTGGGTGTCGGTGTTCTGCGACGCAGGGCATAAGAAAGGCTCTGTTTGCTATTTTTAACCGGGGGCCCACACAAGGGCGGAGGAGGAGAGACGGTGGTCGGAGGGGGGAGGGGGGGGGGGGGAACAGCGTGGGTAATGCTGTTAGCTTCCCATCTCATCAGCCGGGCTCACGTGACCGAGCCGTGTGTACGTCCTGCTCTGAGCTGAGCACGGCGGCGGCGGTGCGAGGGTGTCTACCGGCAGAAGCAGCAATGTCATTTTCCGTTGTGTCTCATTGTCCTCTGTCTCCCTTAAGACGTTATCACCTCTGACAATGTTATAGACAAAAAAAAGGAATAAGGATTTCCGTATACCGATTGTAGAACCCACTTTAAGAAAATCCTTGTTTAGCATGTTTAACGAGCATCATGTATACGACCAAATGATAAATGGTAAATGGATTGCATTTATATAGCGCCTTTATCCAAATCGCTTTACAGTTGCCTGACATTCACCCATTCATACATCGACGGCGGTTTCAACCATGCAAGGTAACAACTAGGGATGCACCGATACCGATACCAGTATTCGGTATCGGTCCGATACTGTGCTCATGTACTCATACTCGTACTCGTTAAACTACTCCGATACAACCGCACCGATACCACTTTGGCAACGCAACGTTAACCTTGTAATATTCTTAGCCAAGGAATATTGAAATAAAGAGATGCAACCGAGTTGTCGTTTATGGATGTTTAATAGCAACTGCGCATGGTACCGAGCATGGGCGTAGAATTTAAGTTGGGGACGCTGGGCACGCTGGGGACCACCCCCCATCAGAACCGCAAATTACGGAGCACCCCCCCCCCCATCAGAACCGCAAATTAACGGAGCACCCCCCCCCCCCATCAGAACCGCAATTAACGGAGGCCCACCCCCCCATCAGAACCGGCGAAATTAACGGTACGCACCCCCCCCCCCCCCCCCCCATCAGAACCGCAAATTAACGGAGCACCCCCCCCCAGACAAATAATAACATGTCTAATGGTTTTATTAAGTACTCGTATCGGTATTCGGTATCGGCAAGTACCCAAATGTAAGTACTTGTACTTGTACTGTAAAAAGTGGTATCGGTGCATCCCTAGTAACAACCAACACAATTATGGTTTGGTGTCTTGCTCAGGGACACCTCAACACTTAGTTAGGGGGAGCCTGGGTATCGAACCAGCAACCTTCCGAATCAGCTGCAATGTCAGTATTTGACCTTCTATCCATTCATGCCTTGGTTTTTCATCCCTCTCGTCCTTTATTTTAGTCTATGCTCTCGTCATTTGACCCTGAATCGGTGGCATATACCTTCCAACCAATCCAATTCCAACAAGACAATGATGTCACTGCATCACTTTGTATTATGATGTAGTCATTTATCAGGCGCCACTCCATCCAAAGTGACTCGCAGTGATTTTCAGATAAAGATGTAAATAATGCGCAGGTTCCGGGATCATGCACAGCAAGTCACCTGGCAGTCAAACACACCCCCCCCCCCCCCCTCCCCACCATATCTTGATGGCACACAAAGACAGACGTGGTCAGTTTAGATGACTGCATCACCCACGTCAGTGATGCATACCTACAGAACCCCTTTTGGGAAGCCAGACCCATTAAAACAAACATTAAAACTCTCCTTCCTGCTCCACATATGAGTCATATAAGTCAAAGCTTGATCCCGGGAGAGCAGTAAATATACAGACTGCTGGCCAGATAAGAGCTGCTCCGCTGTCTGTCTGTCTCACGCACACACACACACACACACACACACACACACACACACACACACACACACACACACACACACACACACACACACACACACACACACACACACACACACACACACACACACACACACACACACACACACACACACACACACACACACACAGGAGTGCTCAGACGTAGAGTCTGCTCCAGTAAGCGAAACACTTCTTTGAATTAAAAGAACCCAATGTTTTTCTCTATTTTACAAGCCTTGACTCCTGTAACAGTGACATGAGGATAGCAGAAGAACGGGGGGGTGATAAAAAGGAAGAGATTACATCATCTCGATGTACCTCGTCAGCATGGAGTGAACTCTGAGGTTCCACTCAGGTCACACACCATTTGCAGTGGCAGAAGTACTACTCTGAACTTTTGCACACACTTTTGAGAAAGTCCTGCAGTGAAAATGTTACTAAAGTATAAATACATGAGTATTAGCATGAACATATACTTGAAGTACCACAAGTTTAGTCACTATGAAGCATGGCCCATTTCAGAATAATATACAACATAGGCCTATATATTATTGGATTATAGTTATCGATGCATTATTATTATGCGTTAACGTGTTCCTCGCTTTAATGTTGCAGCTGGAAAATGTCAAGCTAATTTTAATCGATTTATTTTTTGTATCCATATTTTACATACATTCTGTATATTGTTCATTATAATCTGCAAAGTAACGACGAGTAACTTAAGCTGTCAGTCAAATGTAGCGGAGTAAAAAGTTCAATATTTGCCTCTCTGATGTAGTGAAGTAGAAGTATCAGAAAATAGAAATACTCAAGTAAAGTACAAGGACCTCAGACTTACAGTGCATTGAGATGGAGGTCATTAAAAAGCAGGTAGGGGTTAGAGCACCTTGATCGAGGATGATTACGCGGTTGGCCTGCAGATTGCGGGGGGGGGAATCGAACCCAGAATCTTTCGGGGAGTCATCACGTCCCCTTACCATCACACTATCCGGAACATTTGCAACACATTTATTTGAGTTGCAGTCAAAGGACCCTATCAGTCATGAGAAGCAGGGGCATGTGTTTACGAGGAGTAACGTGGATTTGAAGATGTTGAATGGGCTATTCTATTGAATGTGGGGGTCTTACAGATATCAAATATCGAAATATTGAAGCAAGGAACCTAAAAACGGTCTGGGGTACGTACAAAAGCACGGGTGGGTGTGAAAATGACCCCAGTGTGTTATAAAGTGTTATAAAGTGTTATACACTACCCAACCTTTGCACCGAGGCAAAACCAATGAAACCCATAGACATTTTTCACAAGAGATTTATATTTATTTAGTTCTTTCCGTATTTGTGTGCACAATTGTTTTCATTGAAACTCTCCAGCAATCCAAATGTGAGAACAAATGTTACGTATTGATGAAGGGTACAACAAGACAAGATATTTTGGAACAGTCACGGTGAAAAAAAAAAAAACATAACGACAAACTTGTGCACGGGAACTAGCTACCAACTACTGTCGAGAGACTACGGAAAAAAAAGACATTAGGATTACAGATTACAGCGATGGTACACATCAAAGTGGACATCCTCTGTCCAGATGTGAGGACGAAAAAAACGACAGAGATTGACAAAAAGCGTGCGGTCGGTGGGTGAGGAGGACGTTTTGGGTTTTTTTGAAGTAATGGAGCAGAACCAGTTTTTTCCAGGCCTCACCTCTTCGCCTTCTTCTCCTTCAGGAGCTTCTTGCTCTCCTCGCGCCGCCGCTTGTTGACGGGGTTCCGCGGGTCGTCGATCTCAAACGTATCCTCGTCCTGCATGGTGGCGTCCTTGACTTTCCGGGTCTGCTCGTCAAACTGCAGAACATGGGCCATCCTAAATCAGGCCCGATGGAAGGAGGGAGGAGGGAGGAGGGAGGGGGGTTCAAAGGGGGGGGGGGGGGGAAAAAAAAAAAAGCATTACGGGCGATCCCGCTCCTCTAAATCACTGAGTTATTACCTGCAGACTAAACACATTTGGGCCGCGGCAGTTAGCTTACATAAAAAAAGAAAAGGGGAAAAAGGAAAAGAAAAGGAAGAAAGGGAGAATGACAAAAAAAGGAGTACTTTGCTTCTCAGAAGGAAGTGATATATTACGGATCACCAAACCTTCCAAGAAGTGAACAAGAAGGGAAATCGAAATGCAAGAGTGACTATGCGTGACTCTTTAAAACACGGCCACTTATGTGGATTAAACAAAAATGAAGAACTATTTGATACCAACGACCCCCTCCCCCACCAACCTAAACTAAACAAAGACTAAACAAGGTCCCAAAACTGAGTGCTAGACCTTGATGAAGTTGATCAGGGGATCAATCCTAAACTAAGGGGGGAGGGGGGAGGGTCTCCCAATGGATCATCTAAGACTCCACCTTTCCACCTTTCCGTGGCCCGTGAACTCTTCCACATGTTTACTGCGACCCCTGTTGGTCCCTATATGACCGTATAAGCGCATATGATCAGAGACTAGGGGTTATGCAGCGCTTTAACACATGACATTTAGCCGCTTGTGTCAAATGACAAACCCCTTGGGAAGCTCCATTCTTCCAGGCTGGGGGCACACACACACACACACACACACACACACACACACACACACACACACACACACACACACACACACACACACAGACAGATCCGTCCCAGTGAGGCTGTTTTTGCGGTGCCAATGGCCTCTTGACATCCCCCCACGTTGGACCACATCTGTCCTGACAGAAAGCTCTTGGAGCAACAATGCAGATCCAGTGGTTAACTGGCCTATAACTGTCTATAACTGACATTGTAAACCGGACCGCAGCGACCGCTCAGGTCAAACCTAAGGGGGGGGGGGTTGTATACTTGACAAATATTTCTGGATATATTGCCTGATTATAATTATCTGCTGGCACTTATGTGCTGATTTGTGGTTTTGGGTCTGGTTTAGACCTATACTGGTTTGGAATCAGGTGTTGGTCTGATTTAAGGCTACACAGGTTTAGATCTGGTTTAGGTCTATACTGGTTTAGAGTTAGGTTTGGGTCTGGCTTAGGTCTACACTGGTTTAGGTCTATACTGGTTTAGAGTTAGGTTTGGGTCTGGCTTAGGTCAACACTGGTTTAAGTCTATACTGGTTTAGAGTTTGGTTTGGGTCTGGTTAAGGTGTACACTGGTTTCGGTCTATACTGGTTTAGAGTTACGTTTTGGTCTGGTTTAGGTCTATACTGGTTTAGAGTTAGGTTTTGGTCTGGTTTAGGTCTACACTGGTTTAGGTCTATACTGGTTTGCAGTACGGTTTGAGTCTGGTTGAGGACTAGTTTGGGTTTGGTTTAGGTTTACACTGGTTTGGAGTTAGCTTTTGGTCTGATTTTAGGTCTAAACTCATTTGGAGTGATCAGACAGGGATCAGCTAGTTTCCAACTAAGCAACCCTACTACCAATGTGTTCTTGTTGAATCATTTAAAAAGTAAAAACACATACAACCAAACACGACTCACTGGCCACTCCATTGTGTATGACGGCAACGCACTGGACACGACCCCCATTCAACCAACCCTCCAGATTTACTGTTCCTGCACATCAACTCCATCACCATCTCGCAGTGAAAACCAGCCATCTGTGCCGCTTTGTTTTGTGTAGTAATAAAAGGGGAGAAACATATGGTTTGTGTCCGTCTCACTGTTCCTGGGACTTGTGCTCCTGGTGCGGTGGTGTTATTATTATGACCGTGTGTGTACGTGCACGTGTGTGCGTGTCCATGTCTACGCCTGCGCTTGCTTGTCGGCTTCTTGACTTCATCCTATTCGCTCGTACTCTCTCTACCTCTTCTACTCCCTCTCTCTCCTCTCCTCCCTCCAATCCCCCCATGACTCCCCCTTTACCCCTCTCTCCATCTCATCCCACCTCCCCTACACTCTCTCTCTTTCCCTCTCCCCTCCTCTCTGCAGTTGGAGGTGGGCAGGAGTAGTGACAGTCCATCAAGTGGTGTGTGTCATGGCTAGACTGTGCCAGGGGGCCCCAGAGGAGCCCCAGAGGAGCCGGGGGCCGGGCCCACTCCCATCATTAGTCTTCCAGTTCGGGAGGGCGATGACAGCCCAGGTCGATGACAGCCGCCCCCCCCGGAGCACTGGAGCCCCCTGAAAACACTGGAGCCCCCATAAACCACTGGAGCCCCCCAAAAACACAGGAGCCCCCTGAAAACACTGGAGCCCCCCCCAAAAACACTGGAGCCCCCAGAAACCACTGGAGCCCCCAGAAAACACAGGAGCCTCCTGAAAACACTGGAGCCCAGAAAACACTGGAGCCCCCAGAAAACACAGGAGCCTCCTGAAAACACTGGAGCCCAGAAAACACTGGAGCCCTCCGAAAACACTGGAGCCCCCAGAAACCACTGGAGCCCCCCACTGGAGCCCCCGAAAACACTGGAGCCCCCCCTCCCCGAAAACACTGGAGCCCAGAAAACACTGGAGCCCCCTGAAAACACTGGAGCCCCCCAGTCAGACAACAGAGGACCCAGAGAGCTCCAGCCTTATCAAGGACGACGACCATCTCTCTCCCTCACCCTCGCTCTCTCTGTCTCTCTATCTCTCTCTCCATGATGCAAGCCTGCATGCACAGCCTCTCTCTCCTGGATTTATTCCTCTGGCAAGTCGTTGAGGGTGGGATTTAGAGTAGAAGAAGAAGAAGAGGAGGAGGGGTGGGGGGCACAAGGAGGAGCGAGCACACTGTACGTGCTACCAGAGAACGAGGAGGGGGGGGGGGGGGGGGGGGGGAGAGAGGGAGATGAGGGATTGGAGAGAGGGAAAGAGAGAGAGAGGTTGGGGAGGAGGGGGTAGAGGGAGAGAGAGTTTTCGAGACACTGCCACAGATGGAATAGTTTACCTTCTCCTGGCCCAGACTTGACTTCCAGTGTCTGACCTGTTGTAACCCACATTCTGTTCACAGAATGTGCCCAGAGTGGCACCGAGGTCCCACCGCTGTTTATCTAGGACTCATACGCTACCCCCCCCCCCCACACACACAACACACACACACAACACACACACACACACACACACACCACAACACACACACAACACACACCACACACCACACACACACACACACACCACCACACACCCCCCCCCCCCTCAGTTGCCGGTGAGGTGTCTAGAACTGGCGGGAGAGAGACACAGACAGACGGAGACGGAGACGGACAGAGAGACAGACCGAGAAGAGGGGAAGACAGAGACGGAGAGAAAGAGGGAGGAAAGAGAGACAGGATGAGAGAGAGAGAGAGAGAGAGAGAGAGAGAGAGAGAGAGAGAGAGAGAGAGACAGACAGAGACCAGAGGCCAGCCAAGGGTTCACTCAAACTCATTAAGGCCCCCCCACACACACAGACAGAAGGGAGGTAGGTGAGTGGGGGGGGGGGGGGGGGTTGACTAATAGTAACTACAGGTTTTGTTATTCTAAATCTCCTGCGCACGGCTACTTTTCCTCGACATTCAAACACATGGTATTCATTCCACACCCCCCTCCACCTTCAACCCCCCGCCCCCCGCCCCCCTCCACCGCTAGGCCGCTCTATATGGTTCGAGACGTTGGGATCTCTGGTGAAATAGCAGAATATGAGAGGAAAACACTGAGTCAGCTTTGATTTCCTGATGGCCATTCGGGTGGCTGTGGTGATGGTGGTGGTGGTGGTGGTGGTGGCTGGGATCCAGTCTTGACACACACACACACACACACACACACACACACACACACACACACACACACACACACACACACACACACACACACACACACACACACACACACACACTTGACACACACACACACACACACACACACACACACATGAACTTTCACAGACATGAGCAGTGGGATTGGGGACTGCGTTACCTGCTTACTTACAGCGGTGGAGATGTATGTGTTTGCCGTTTGGAATCACTTGTGTTGGTAATAATAATAATAATAATAATAATAGGAGAGACGCATAGTGTTTTTTTCCTTTAAATTGGTCTTTATTGGTTTAACCGCGGAACCCAGGTGTTGAATATACGTTTCATTTCCTTGAAACTTACCTACTGTTGTTTTAATGTAATTGAATATCACCGGCGCAAGCGATATATGCATTATATATATATCTTAAATATATATATTAGATTCAATATTAGATGTGGTTTTTTTCATTTATACACACACACACACAGAATTGCAAATGTGTACTCCACATAATATTTACGCCAAGTACTGAGAGACAGGATTAGACAGCGAGAGACAGAGAGAGACAGACAGAGGTTGACAGTGAGAGTGGGAGATGGAGAGAGAGACAGAGAGAAAGAGAGAGACAGAGACAGATAGATACACAGAGAGAGACAGCGACAGAAAGACATATAGAAAGCATGAGCGAGAGAGAGAGACTGAGACAGAGAGACCGAGAGAGACAGGAAGTGTGTGTGAGAGAGAGAGACAGAGACAGTGAGACAGAGACAGACAGAAAGCAAGAGAGAGACAGAGACAGAGAGACAGAGAGAGACAGAGAGAGAGATCTGGACTGACCATCCTGTATCGTCGTCCTCCGCCAGCTCCTCCTCCTCCTCCTGCGTCTCTGGGGTCTCTGTGATGGCAGAGGTCAGCTTGGACTTGAAGCTCTCTAGCAGGGCCAGGGTCTAACCGGACAGGTCAAAGGTCAAACATGAGTTAAGGTCATTGGGGGACATTGTTATTGTTTAAAAGGGGCCTATTATACCACCAGGTACAAGCCCTTTCAAAATTGCCAAGTGACGTCTAGGTGGCCACCTAGATGTTCTATGCTGACTAGATCAGACTACCAGCCTACCAAGTGGACTGTACCAACTGGTAAACTGATCTAGACAGCAAACAGCAAACATCTAGTGGACACTTGTGATGTTACTGTGAGACAATTTCTTGATTTACCAATCAAGAAAAATGGCTGATGATGTTCTATACTGTCTATAATGCATAATGGTCCTTATTTTAGTTTACTGTGAATAACGTGTATTTCTACATCTCCATTCTGCTGCTAAAATTGATTATGAAATGGGATTCTTATTAGCATTTTTTCCCCTCCTCTTTTCATTCTTATTAAATTCTTATTACAGTCCTCTATGTCCCATCTGGGGGATATTAATAAAGTCTAATCTAATCTTATTTCATCAATCACCCTCCCTGTATGTATGTGTAAATGCTGAACAATTTGAGTAAAAAGCCCGACCTGCTCTTCTCTACCAGAACCCTTCTTGCGCTTCTGTTTCTTGAGGTCCTCGTATTTCTTCCGGCCTTCCAGATATTCTGCCACAGCCTCGCTGGACGGCTTGCTGTCGTCTGGAGAGGAAGAAGCAGTTTGCCGTTAACAGCGGTAGGCGGTGCAACTTTGAGGATTTACTCTTTAATTGCCGTAACAGACTGTTTTGTTGATGAGTTCTGTCGTGAATAAAGTTAGAAAAGTTACAAAAGTTAAAAAGGCAACACAAATACACAGGCTTCCCACACCTTCTTAAACATTACATTTAAGGACTTTTCCAGGACTTTCCAGGGCCAATTCCTTGAAATGAGGATCATGGTTCATTACTGTTACAACACACAGAAATGTTATAAATGAGAACCAACAGGCTATATGTGACCAGTAGCAGTCGACTCACGCAGTGTGATCGGTTACGTTCTCCAGGAGACACACGTGCAGACAGTAGCCTATTTACTAATGTTAAGTACAGAAACAACAAGTTGCATTTCTATTTTTGCACAAAATATATAAATTCAAGCACTTTCGTTGACCCATGTCTATTTATGTCTACTTTCAAAAACCTTCAAGGCCTTGATTTTTTTCTCTCTCAAATCCACAAAATCCAAGGATTTCAAGGACCCGTGGGAACCCTGAACACAATGCTTGAAGTCCATCACAGTTTATGCCTGGATACCCAATTTTAAATCAATAGATTTCAACAAAGTATGGCGCTCTTGACGAACACTTTCCACATTTTGTCCCTCGGATCCATTTAAGAATCCCAAACAGTAAAAGGACACAAAATTCATCACCTTTCATCAAGTTCAATCTTTCAACCAGTCTTTATAAAGAAATTACAAAAAAAAAACCAGACTAAAATTAAGTACAGCGTTGACAGCCCAACGTGACGGGGCACAGACCAGAGATGACAAATATAGTGCTACCAAGTAAAAACTTCTGGGGGGGAAGAGTCGGGTAGCCGATGCCCAACAGCACCCCTCCCCCCTGCACCCGCCACCATAATAAATGAAAGTGTCCAGTGGTGTGTTGACGCATGCGTCTGAAGGCGTTAACGCGCTCCTGCAAATCATCCAACGTGGCCGCCGTGCGGGGGCCCTGTGATGTCATGGGGCGACAGTCACAGGGTTTAGCCGTCGGGTCGGGGCAGGCAGCAGTGGGGGAGTGGCTCTGCTGTGAGCGAGCCAACTTTTCCATTGTAAAAAAAAAAATAAATAAATAAATTTGACGCGATTGTCAGTCACTCAAGACATGAGAGCCGCGGGAGCCCTCACTATGCTCCAACACCCGAGCTCGCCAAAAACGCCTCTGCGGTAGCGATTATGAATGAATGAATGGCTGCCCCGCTCGCGTTCATCAGAACAAAAGAAATGATGTCATGGGGTACAAACGCTAGCGCCTGTCACTCGGTGAAGAGATGCCATGCTATGGACTCGGCAGGTGTTAACAAGAGGATCATTGTCTGCGCTGACGCCACACTGCCCTGACTTGACTTGTTCTCAAAGACAGGCACAAGTGCCCCTGGTGTAATTGTTATTGCGGGCAGAGGGCCACGGCCTGTGGTAGATGTCTGACAATAATATGTTTGGCCGCGCTTGGGTACTCAACTTAATTTCTCCTTAGCAGCCGCTACACATCTTGGCAGTTAACGCTAACTAAAAATGTTTACTTTAAGATGATTTTGTTTGGGACGTTGCTACAGAATGCAACTGGCTTATGTATAATGGATGGGTTTAAATATTGAAGAATTGAAATTTGCTCCACACTATTACTATTTGAAGTAATTTAACCAACGTTTAAATCCAAAGCGAAGCCTATAATGAAATGGTGGATATATAGAAAGGACATCTTGCTCAAGGAGGACTGTGGACATTGAATTCAAACTGCCAAACATTCGGCTGGGAGAACACCCCGACCACGCATACATTCCTTTACGAATTTCCAATTTAAACCAATACAATTGGTTTTCGTCTAAATAAAAAAATAAGAAGTGTCATAGAATATAATACAATTTCATACAATTTGCGTTAATGCGCTAAATATTTTGCTGAACTGTATTCCTAGTCCATTAATATCGTTAGTCCATAAAACCAGGTAAAAACCGCGCATAGACCACATTTGTACAACTGAAGGTGACTAAGGTGAGCTACGGTACACTCAGTAATCTACTTGAACTGCCTGCACGGAAAGTGCCAACGGCCCGTGAGGTGGGTTTGGGACATTCGACTCGAGAGGAACTCCAAGCAACAAAAGGCTCCGATCCAAGGGGTTGGGTGACGACCGCATTAGTTTAGGACATCGTGCAATTACACTTATTACGTCCCAGGGGCAAAACGCTGCGCAAACGCAAAGCGCTTATTGGAATTCCCCCAGCCAGCCGTGCTAAACATGTGTAGATCACGCCGTCTCCACGCCGACTGAGCCAACGACAGGAGATCTACTCCTCCTCCTCCTCTGAGTTATGGGAGAGAGGAGCACGGGGCCTCCCCCTCCATCTCCATCTCCTCCTATGCTCGTGCTCCTGCGGGGGTCTCTGCTCCTGGCTACAGCCACAGCAGTGTCACGCTCCTCTTAACTCCCCCCCCCCCACCTCCCCAAAAAAACATCCTTCTCCTCCTGCCGTTCAGCCTCTTGTGTCAAACTCCCGTGCCTCCCTCCTACTCCCCCCCCCATTCTTTTTCTGCTGCCTGCCTCCCCTCCTCATCCCCGCTCTGTGACCCACGCCTCCCCTCTGCTGCACATGTCATGCACCTCCTCCCCCACTTCTGTCCTCCCTCCCTTCTACTACTCCTCCTCATCTTCCCCCGCCTCCCCCTCTCCTTCCTCCTCATTCTCCACCCACCCCCCACTCTCTCCTTCCTCTTCCATCTCCCCCCACCTCCTGCCTCCTCCTCCCCCCCCCCCCCCATGACTCCTCCTGACTCCCCGTGTCACGCGGGGAGTGATGGTGCCCTGAGGTTCTGGATGGGCCGTGCAGAGTCCTCTCCGCCAGCTGTTGTCGCTAAGTACTATCTTCCAGTTTGACAGCCCTTTCTAAGCACATTCCTCATCCCGCCCCCACCCCCATCTCTCACCCACCCACCCACCCACCACCACCACCAGCCTCGCTCTCTCCGCTCCGTCACCTGAGCCCAGGAGGGGGGCTACAAATCACGGCGAGTTTGCTTCTGTTGTCGTCGTGGCAACCGGGGACTGTTGTGGGACTGGAATGAGGGGAGCGGGCGTGGGGGTCTTCTTTCCTCACCGCCTCCTTCAACAATCGATCGTTTTATGAGAACACTTAAAAGGTGCGTGCGGGGAGGGGAGGGAAGGGGAGTGGGGGGGGGGGTCGTGGTGACTAAGCGATAAGGAAGGATAACTTGTGCTCGTCGAATCAATCAATCACCCCAACTCATAAACTAGAAAATGTGGCGGGATAAGTCTTGTGGAACGGGGTGGGGTGTATTTGACTCCCCAGTTGAAGGGTACTGTGTTTGAACCGCCGACGTCAGCAGTATACCTGCCTCACCCCCCTACCTGCTCCTTAACCACATCAATTCACTGCAAGTCCCTTGGAATAAAAGTGCCTGCTAAATGGCTAAATTTAGGAAGTAAATAGGCCAATAACCTACTGTCAGTAACCTATCCACAGTCACAGAGGAACCACCACTAGGATTTGTTCTATATTAGGAGACCACAACGACTGGTGAATATATAAATGTTCACGAGATAATGAACAGTTGTTACAGAACACAACATAACACGCTTTTATAACATGCGCCCCCCCAGCAAACCAAAAGTGCATTTGAGAAACAATGTACTGTGAAATTAAAGCGAATGATTCTAATCAGCTGGTTCTGAACCTGATAAATGGACCAATATACACTTGCGCGTTGGTGAGCAAGCTAGAGCTGGTAAGAGATACCCTACAGGTAGACTACGGGACTTGAACCGAGAACCTTTCGGGTTGGAAGTGCAACACCCAACTTTACCCTACCCTAGACTATCCGGCCTCCGGTTGCTGGGGTAAAGTGCAGTTTTGTGTTGATCCTAATTAATCAGTGACGCTGTGAGTCAGAACACGGCTTTATTAGCCCGCGCCGACGGCTAAGTAAACACAGACAGTTTGGTGCAAGGTTACATCGACCAAACAGCCGAATCACAGCCACCAACGCTACTTCAGATCCTAAACGTATCAGATCCGATTTCTTTACATTTATCTTTTGAAGCCAAGCTTGAGGAAATTAAAGACGAGTAAAAAAAATTTACAATTAAAAAAGAAAAGGCTTGTGGGGTGAGGGGGGGGACTCATTCCTACTCCGTCCAGGTCTGCTACCATGGCAACCCAGGGGGAGACTAGGATATGAGAGCCATGGGCTTTTGGCTCCGTTGGCCCCCGTGAGTGGAAAGGTAGGGGTGATCGTCTGTTATCAGGCCTGCGGGAGACTGTGTTTAAAACATTTATATGAATCCAATCAAAACACTAAAGGGATTTATCAAGCTGTAATTGCTTAACTTGGCATCGAATGTGACTTTTTTTTCCCGCCTCGTCTCACTGGTGCATTATAGGTCAATAAAATAAGACTAATAGAAATATGGAAATACATCCTAAATCTCTGCCGTTTTTCCTCAAAAATATGTGTTTAGCACGACTTCTACTGCACAAACTTTTTTTTGGACTGAACGAGAGACATGCAGACGTTCCCGTCTTTCTCATCAAATGTGAAATAATTTTGCTGACTGAGCAATATTGATATCAGTTTCGTTTTCGGTGTCGTTGACAGAAATCGGTCGCTTTGGCCAAAAACACAATTACAGAGCGAGTGTATGGGATGTTTTGGATTGGAGCAACTTTGCCATTGTTTGTCACAATGGCAAGTGGTCATGAATTCGTCATGGGGAAGCTAAAATAGTAGAATGTCTGGTCAAGGCATTCTACAGTTGTTTTACTGGGGATTTGTCGTTTTGCGATTTTATGCAATGCCTTTGCCTGACAACAATTAGCTTAGTTTAGCGCGCCACCCAACACGTTTACAGCTGCGACAGAGGAATTTAGCTTGTGCAATAGCCACAAACCGCCTTTTTTCCTCTTGGCGGTCAATAACCCCGGGTTTATAAGTGATGTTTTTTTAAACCTATTTGATCCTAGTTTTTCATCCCTTGGAGTTTAGGTTTATCCGAGAACCTCGGATCCCTTTGTCCGATATTGAGCAAGCGCACAACCCAGGCTAGAGTGTAGTCAATACAATACATTGGGGTTAACTATTGCAGATCATCTGAACGATCGGCTATTTTGTAATACACAAGAGTATTGCTGCTTCATACGTGTGAGAAAAACTATCAACTCTGTTTCTGCGAGAGAGAAAAAAATATTACTAAAAATATGACTAATGAAGTCGAACTTGGGCATCTTGGGCCAATGGGAAATGTAGACCAAGTCAAACTATGTTTGACTACCAAATGAAGCTACGTTGCTAGCGCACACATACCCCTCTTAAAGTCTGTCTTCAGGTCTTTCCCAGTGGCTGTTGATGACCCCAGGATTAGACCTATCATGCCCAACCTAAACCCAACGTCCTCAACCTTGGGGTACGTGCGCTACCCGAGAGAATCGAACATTGTTGCTTAACAATCAAGACACAACCCAGACCCCCTGCACTGCAGACATAGTTGGGTGAACCCAAGTGGTTTGGTTTTCGTGAAATGTCAAAAATGCGATTTCGACATCCACGGGTACATCAACAGCGTGGGCTGAACGATGCCCGACCGGCCGAACCACAGGAGTGTGGAACCGCTTAGAGGATTTGGGTCTTGAGATTTGCAGACCCCCATCGTGAATGTATTTTTCTGGGTCACTCACAAACAAACACATGGGTTTGTGATGTCGGACTGTGGCAGCTACTCAACAATGTGCTGCCCACTGTGATCCTGCACACAAGAATGTGAAGAACCCTGAGGGTGACTGACGATGCACCAGGACAGTGTCGTGGTTTAAAATACGACTTCAAGGAAGTACAAGTAGTAGTGGTAGTAGGAGTAGACTGGAGCTGGGTCGCTGGTAAATAAACGGCTCCCACCCTCTTGCTGCCACATCCGTTATTTCAGCACTGATTGAATTAAAACCGAATCATGGCGTAGCGTTGCTCCAGATCGCAATGATAGGGTAAACATAGGCGTCATGCTCAGTTTGATAAAAAGCCACAAGTCTCGGCAGGGTGAGGAGTCCAGGCATTTATTTCTTTTTGGACTGGCGCTGGGAGGGGTGGGGGGGGTTACAAGCTACCATTGCCCGTACGCCTGTGTGGTTTCTGGACGGGTAGTGTAGTTATGGTTCGCAAAATTCTGGTGAATAAATGTTGTGTGTGTGTATATGATGCACTTTGTATCACATATACGGCAACATTAAGTTCCTAAAATGCATTACGTCTTCATAAAAGGTTTCTGAATTCTGCAGACACCCTGGAGCATGACGCCACATCTCTTCTCCTTAATGGCATGACTTTGCTTTGGATGAAAGCATCCATTTATAATGGCTAAATAGTTAATAGATATACTTTATTCACCCTTGGGGCAATGATATCATTTTCAAGGTCACGAGACAAGCATGTCAATCAAATAATCAAATGAATAGACACAAGCCAGTGGTAGAGCGTGGAGGAAAGATGTGCTACATACCCTCCTTCTCCTTCTCCTTCTCCACCTCTCTGAGGCTCTCCTCCTTCCTCTGCTTGATGGCCAGGAGATCCTTCTTCAGCTGCCGCGACTCCTTCCGCAGTTCATCACTGAGGAAGCAACGACAGGACAGTCTCGTTAGGTTAGGGTCTTGGGCGACCCCCAGCTCCAAAGGTTCTGGGTTCAAGTCCCCAGGTCCACCTGCAGGCATTCCTCAGCAAAAATGCCCTAATTCCCTGCTCCTTAATGGCGTGTATCTTAAATACATTAATTGTAAGTTGCATTGGATAAAAGTGTAAATTGTAAATAGTTACCATTAATTAACACTCTCTTCGCTATTCCTCCAAATCTGCTAACAAGGGGCAAGCTGACAGCTAGAACTAGTTAAATACTTACACAGATCCCAAGTCATGGATATATTTAGTCTGGTACTGAATAAATACATATTTTGGCTGCACTTGTCGCTTCGTGGCAAGCACACGTGTACATTCATTTTCCACAACTTTCCACATTAGTAATCTATAGTAAATATGCTCGGCAAACAAATAATTATCCTGATATACTCCAGGCTTTTGAAAACATTTTGTCTGTGGATGATGTGTCTAGGTGTACATGATTGCACAAATGCTGTATACAAACTTTCTGGACAGCACTTAAGAGTGAATGATAAGACGTTAAAAGCTGGCCCTTTCTGCAATAAATCAAGTGACACATATGCCACGAGAGTTCAACAGAGTTCCCTAAGGGATCAGAGGTGGTAAGATGTGGTCGAGATGATTCAGCAAAGGCCTATGCAGGAACAAGAACGTGTTGAAATATCAGTATCAGTAATAGGACTAGAAACTAGTTACCATTTTGCAGTCAGTTTAAGAGAAATAAAATATTAAAATATTGCATGTTAATAATCATCATGATGTATTAA
The DNA here is from genome assembly GCA_002895965.2 of Coryphaenoides rupestris. Taxonomy (NCBI): domain Eukaryota; kingdom Metazoa; phylum Chordata; class Actinopteri; order Gadiformes; family Macrouridae; genus Coryphaenoides; species Coryphaenoides rupestris. The sequence continues at coordinate 317,881 of PIJE02000282.1, read as the reverse complement.
AACAATGAAAACAAATTAATTTAATTTGGGGCAGACTACGATAGTCTAGTCTAAGATGTTTGACTCTCAGCCGAATGGTTCCAGGATTCGCACCCCAATGTTCGCAGTCTGTATGCATCTTTGAGAAAGGTGCCAAACTGCTCATTAATGACATGTATCTAAAACATTTTCCAAAAAGGTCTTTGTACAGAAGCCGCTGCTCACGTAAATAGCAATTTCTTCACTTATGTACTCTCGCGGTAATCTTAAAATTGCTTATCGAGAAATCTACAAAACCACCGACTGCCAACATAAAAACTTCCCCCAGACGCCTGGGGGCGGGGGGTGGGAGACCCAGGGGACGGGGGGCGGGAGACCCAGGGGACGGGGGGCGGGAGACCCAGGGGACGGGTGGCGGGAGACCCAGGGGACGGGGGGCGGGAGACCCAGGGGGCGGGTGGCGGGAGACCCAGGGGACGGGGGGCGGGAGACCCAGGGGACGGGGGGCGGGAGACCCAGGGGCCTGGGTGGCCTCTCCCAAGCTGTGTGACGAGCAGTCAAGCGGCGATGGCGCTGGCGTCCGATGGCGCTCTTTCATGCGTTGGATCAGAAACCCCCACTCCCCGCGCCAGAGCAGATATGTTATGTTAGAGAGGGATAATATTTTTGTACAGCCTGACAAGTTCTGTTTGGGTCGGTTTTCCTCCCCGCTGCAGAGCTATAAAACACAGGTAAGCTGTAGTCCGGGCTCGCCGCCCAGAAAGCCGCCAGATATCGCCAGACCAAACAATGGCCGCCTTTGTTTTGTTTTCTCCCTCTCTCTTGCTCTCACTCTCTCTCTCTGAACAGACGTTCTTATTATCCTGTCCTCTTTTTAGCTGCCACTTTCTCTCCCCTTTTGTTCGCGGCTTCCTAACGCTCCTCTTACCTTTAAATGGTTTTCAGGGCGTTTGCCAAGAACATCAACTTGTGGGAGTTAAGGCAAATATTGCTCTTTATCTATTTTCTAATGTTGGCCCTGTGGTTGTCATGGTGTTTCAGCTGACGGATCAGTCAGACATGCGGCTGCATAGCTTTTTTTGTATTTTTTTTTAATATAACTGGTAAAAACTGTAATTGCCAACTATCGATAGAGATTTATGTGCACAAAATGGGCCAGGTTGTGGTGGTGGTGCTTAAAGAAAAGTGCTGACTCTGGAGTCTTGGTGCCAGGGCACCTCACTTTATAGACAAGACTAACCTTTGTTTTGTTAATCAGCATCTGTGCATAAATAGGCCTCCTACCTTCCTTCAACGTCAATAGGTAAGGTAACCAAGGTAACACAGTTCAACTGTTTTCATATGGTGCATTGCTAGGGATGATGTCCTACAATTGACACATCTTTGACGCTGCGTTTCCATCACGTGTCATCTCAACAAAGTGTACAGTGGAGTAAGCGGTGCAGTGGAACGGGCGCAGATAAAAATAACACTGCCTATATGTAAAGATAGAAAAACTGATTCTATCACAGAGACAGAGAAGTGAGAGAGAACGAGAGAGAGAGAGAGAGCGAGAGCGAGAGAGTGTGAGAGAGAGAGAGAAAGCGAGAGAGAGAGAGAAAGCGAGAGAGAGATCTTTTGTGAGTGAGTGATCTCTCTCCCGGCCTGTCTTGACACGCCGCCATCCAAAAAACAAGAGAGGCATATCCACGGCAACAGGCAAACAATCGGCTCCGCAGTCCCTTGTTGCCAATAAAGAGAGAGGCCAGAGAGGACGGGGGGAAGGACCCGACAACACCTGTTATTGCACACCTTGGGGCTGAGCAAATTCCTCCCAGAGCCTTCAACTTGGAGCACCAGACGCTTTGGCTTGAACATACCTAAAATCACCTCCGCGTTCTCCGCGTGCCCTCAATGTGTACTTCATGCTCTCCGGGTGTACTTCATGCTCTCCGGGTGTACTTTGAGTCCTCCGGGTGTACTTTGTGCCCTCCGGGTGTACTTCGTGCCCTCCGGGTGTACTTCGTGCTCTCCGGGTGTACTTCATGCCCTCCGGGTGTACTTTGTGCCCTCTGGGTGTACTTTGTGCCCTCTCCCTCTGGGTGTACTTTGTGCCCTGGTGTACTTTGTGCCCTCTGGGTGTACTTCATGCCCTCCGGGTGTACTTCATGCCCTCCGGGGTGTACTTTCGTGCCCTCCGGGTTTGTATCACTCTTGTCGCCCTCTCCCTCCGGGTGTACTTTGTGCCCTCTCCCTCTGGGTGTACTTTGTGCCCTCTGGGTGTACTTTGTGCATGTCAAGAGGCACGCATACAACAGAAAGCACAGATTTGGGTTTGGAGTGCATGATTTCACTTTAGATTAATTAATTTCCAAAGATTGCCATCACAAATATGATGATGATGATGATGGTGATGATGATGACGACAACAATGATTGTGTGAAACCACTTCGATTCATGAATTCATAAATTTTAAGGCTCTTAAAAACCATGTGTGTCTCCTGCGCTGACAAAAATGTAAAAAAATGTTAGGTCAGGCTTCAAATATGTTGGAGTAAAAACCATACGGTATTTTTTCCAAAAGGAGTCCAGAAATGTTGGCCAACCAAACAAAAAACGTGTTTTATGGGGGAGGGGGGTGGATATGCTGGGGGCAAAGTGGTGCGCTTCGTTAGCGTCAGCGCACAACACCGTGTGCACCATGTGTTGCTATCTGAAGCCTTTGAAGGAGAGCAAATGAAAGAGAGAGGATGTTGGAGACGCTCCAGAAGGCTTCACTTTCTCTCACTTCCCTCTGCTGAGAGAAGGGTCGTCCAATCCCCTCTCTGCCTTCCTTCTCACAGGCACAATGACAGCCATTCAGCGCCACGTTGTCCACCTGCCAACCGCACAAGAGATGGTGGTTGCCATCTTCAAAAAGGGAACGGAAGGCAGGGTGGTGGGGGGGGGGGGGGGGTGTGTGGAGCGGAATCAATGAAAGTCGCTTGGTGTCGTGGAGTTGCCAGACAAACCAAGTCCCAACACAGATAGATGCACAGAGAAACTGTTGGGTTTTCAAAAAAAGAAGAAGAATTGAAAAGGAAACCTTCTTTTAGGACTGCCAGTTCTGGGTGCCAATGCTTGGCCAGGCTCCGACGGCGGTGCAATGCAATGACCTCGCTCGGTCTAATCAAGGGGAGATGCTGCTCTTTTTGAAAAAAATGTACAGGCGCGTCTGCTGCAGTCGTTACCCGGCGGTAATTATGTGCGCGTGATTTTTATTGGTGAACCACGTACCTCGCTGCCGCCGCCGCGAGTCATACGCCACACACACACACACACACACACACACACACACACACACACACACACACACACACACACACACACACACACACACACACACACACACACACACACACACACACACACACACACACACACACACACACACTTGACCTCAATGAATGCCAATCGGTCTGCCACAAGGACACCGATTGCAGCCATGCACCAGGGCCTTCCTTTGCCTTGGGTGGACGACATCCACCACATTCATTAAAGGGGAGCGAGTGGTCCGGAGACATGTGATCCCCCTAATTCATGGGCTCGGTAGGGCAGGGGGAGGGGGGGGACTCTTCATGGCTTGAGCGTTCAGCGGATTCAGAGGAATCGGACCATTCAGCGCTGTAGTCATCAAGAAAAAGTGAAACCATTTACCACTTATAGCATCAGGAATGCAATTATTTTGGTAGCTTTCTTCATTTCAAAGCATTAGAAATAGGTAACAGGCAACAGGTAACGATTATCGTGAGTCAATAGTAACAACAACAACAAGACAGATAATTTAAATTGAATAAAGACAATTAAGGAGCAGGTAGAGGTGAGGCATCTTGTGCAAGGACATCTAGAAGTTGGACAGCAGACAAACGCAATACCTTGGAGCATGGGCGTCAAACAGCTCAGGCCAATACAATGTCCTGCTCGGATAGTGTATTGGATAGTGTATTCCATCATTTATAGAGGAACTATAGGAACCACAATAGGTACGTATACGGAGTGTATCAGTCGCTCCCTAAATTCCTGGCATTCGCTGTGCAAGAAGCTTTGGATAAAAGGGGCAATCAATATTGGGCGCTCAATAACACCATCATCATCCACAAAGTACTGAGCTACGAAAAGAAGAGGTTACGAAATACGGTCGTGTCAGACATGATGTCTCCGTGATCTCTCTTCTGGTTCTCTCGACTCTTCAGTTTAGACCCATATGGTCGGTCAGGACCTAGTCAGTCACCCAGATGGACAATGGGGAAATGGGGATCCACATGTAAACCCCCACCAAAACACATACATGTTCTTGCCAAAGAACCGGATTAATCCTTGTATGTTTCTGCACACACACAGAGAGAGAGAGAGAGAGAGAGAGAGAGAGAGAGAGAGAGAGAGAGAGAGAGAGAGAGAGAGAGAGAGAAAAGGGAAAGCTTCCTTGATCTTCGTAACCTTGCCCCGAGAAAGTGTTGGTTTATGAGTAGGGATGGGTACCGAGAACCGGTACCACTATGGAACCGGTTCCCGTACAAACCGGTACTAACCGTACCGAATCAAAAACGCATATTCGGTGCCTCATTTCGGGTTGCCAGTAGTTAAAATGCAATTTTAAATATCCACCGCATTTCAGACCGGGTAATCCTTCTAGTGATTGCATAGATCGTCATACTGCGCGAAGATTTGATGCATTCATCTGATTGATAAAAACCCGACAATGCACGCCTGCCCCCCCCCACCCCCCCCCCCCACTCGCTGGACCTTATTAACTGTTTATAAGACGCAGAAGCGCCTGGTCCTGTTCAACTTTACTTGAAATGAGCGTAGAAACACTGGACGTTTTGATCAAAGATCACCAGCAATGAGCTGATAAGTGTGACTACAGTCCGTCTTGTGTGTGTGGTTGTGTAAGAAATCGCCGGCAACACACACACCAAGAAGACGGACTGTAGTCACGGTGATCAGCTCATTGCTGGTGATCTTGATCAAACGTCCAGTGTTTCTACGCTCATTCAACTAAAGTTGAACAGGACCAGGCGCTTCTGCGTCTTAATAAGGTCTAGCGACCACCGCCAGGAATGTCGCATTTTCTTCACATTCTCCCGTCTATGATGATCTTTTGATGGTTTTGTTTTTTTTCCCACTGTAGAAACAACCACCGGCTCCTCTGTTCCATCAAAGTTATTCATTATTTCATTCAATGAATAATTTCGCTTAAAATCTCTTACGATATGTGTGTGTTGTCTCTGACAGGACTTTGACAGCTGTCACTAGGCTAGTTAAGTCACGGGAATGGCGCGCTGTGATTGGCCGAGCGGATATATCTGAGTCTGCTGAAAATCTGTCGTGGCGTTTATCACAGTTTGGAAAGAAAGGGAATAATATAATAATATAATAATATAATAATATCATAATATCATAATATAATGCAGAGAAACTAGCCGGTTGTCGCGTTTTGCAGAAACGATTCTTTTTTTTTTGTTAATGGCGCTTATCGCGTTTTGGAATCAAACTCTTTAATAATTAATTCAATTTTGAATGTCCGTTCGTCCACCACTAACATTTTCGTCTCGTCTCGTCTCGTCAACGAAAGTAAAAATAGATTTAGTCACAGTTTTTATTTTCAAAGATCCGTTTTCGTCACGTCAACGTCACGTCTTAGTCATGGGAAAAAGGTCGTTAACGCATATTTTTCGTCAAACATTTCGTTAACGAAATTAACACTGGTTGTTGTTTGCTCTTTTTAAAGAAGGTATCGGTTCTGGCACCGTTTTGGCACCGGTATCGTTTTAAAAGTATCGGTTTGGCACCGGTATCGGATAAATCTAAACGATACCCAACCCTAGAAAGTGTTGGTTTATGAGTGATGACAAGAGACAGGTGTATCCAATTACTACACGGCGACTCCGGAGGGTCCTGGGGGAGGGCGAAGGGGACCCTCGGGTTGGGGTAATTGGGGTCCGGGGGGAGTGAGAGCACCGTTGTCCTCTCCAAACAGATGCCCAGTGCGGTGTCCAAATCTCCATGCTAACATACTGCGTAGCAGGCAGTGTGCAAAATCATATTTCCATTTAGTATGCAAGAAATAGTATACTACAAGTACCCGGATGGCATACCATTTCCAGGGAAACTTGTAGTGTGCAGCTCTTGGATAACCCACAATGCATTTTGACAAGAGAACAACCAGCTTTACCGAATCTTTACACTTAATTTATAAGCCTAGACCAGCAACCACAATGAACAGGCGAGTCAAATAGCAATTTAAAGAATGTTTCAAATCCATGTTTTTTTTTTAATTAATATTGAAATCATTTGGTGGATTTGTAGTTGTATTGGAGTGTGTCGTCGTCAATGACGTGAAAACGCAGTAGTATGTCCAAAAACATGCTTTTGTCTCGCATACGAGTAGTACGATAGTAGTACAGTACACAAAACAGTACACACTTTAGTGTGTAGTATGTAGTTTGAATGCAGCCATGGTTTCACTTCACTGCGAAATCAATCATCCTCTTAAATCATTGTCTTCCAAAGGATTAATAAAAGCTGTTTTGAAAAATCTTAAAAATTTTTTTTTTTTTCTACCAACAATCAAATTCTAATTTCACTATAATTAAAAACGCAGGGGTGTTTGCATTGGCTGAAATTCAAACAGCATGCAAATGCCCTGACGACAGGGCAGGCTCCTTGACCTGCTGCCCTTGCAGTGAGAATCCAAACCTTACGTCAGTTCCAACAGCGTGCAGTTATACATATTGTGTTAAATAAATAGCATAATCCTAAATGATACCAATAATAACAAGCGCCAAGAGTGCGGTGGTATCACGGTGCGGGATATAAAGCCTAAGCTAAAGAGTAAGCATCTGCTGGCAGCAGCAGATAACAGCGCGTCCCCGCGACACATGGAAGCACTTTGCTTTTCCAGTCATGCCCTGTCGGCTTCCCAAGCAGAAGAAGGGGTGACTAGACTACTACCGCTTGCACCGCTCTGGGACCTCCAGCCAGAAGTGTCTTTAATAAACCTCAACAACCGCCCCCCACCCATCAACACACACATTCAGGCACGCGCGCAGACACAGATACACACACGCATGCGCTCTCCACACACACACACACCACACACCACACACATTTGCATGCACACACAGACACACACAGACACACACACACACACACACACACATTTGACACGCACACACAGACACACAGACACACACACACACAAAACACCATTTGCACGCACACACAGACACACAGACCCCACAAGACACACAGGCTCTCTCTCACACCACACACACACACACACATGTACATGCACGCACAGACACACAGACAACCTCCCTCCCTCCCTCCCCCTCCCACCACCCACCCACCACCACCACACCACCACCACCACCACCACCAAAGGAGAACCTGAGTTGGCCCACTTCAGAATAGGAACTCAAGACTTGGGCAATAGTCAAAACAGTAAAGTCAGAATCGGTTGGATTCTGAGGTTTTTCCCCTTCTCTCTCCTCCCTCAGGTGAGAGAGTTGGAAACAGGTACCATGCTGTTTTTTTCCGATAGAGAAAACAAAAACAAATTACGCACTCATCTCCCACTCATCTTCAAATGTCATTTATAGTAAATAAAAAGACAATTTGAACAATATTAAGAAATCATCACACACAAATCGTTCAAAATCAAAAAGACTGTACAATAGGATTTCTAAAGGAGTCTACATAAAACAACCACGTGGCCAAAACCCACACGTGCGCGCGCGCGCACACACACACACACACACACACACACACACACACACACACACACACACACACACACACACACACACACACACACACACACACACACACACACACACACACACACACACACACACGCACACACGCACACAAGACAGCCCAAGCCCCCATTTGACTCCAGAGCTCTGTCCGCGACGAGCTCGCCAGACAGCGCTCGCTCTAGAAGATGACAAGATAACAAGATAAGATTCCCCCACCTCCCCCTGCTCGTGTTGTACGGCGAAGAAGCCGAAACTCCCAGCACAGCAGCAGGCGGGAGCGGAGGGGGGGGGGGAAGAGAGAGCGAGAGAGAGCGAGGAGAGCGAGAGAGAGAGAGAGAGAGAGGAGAGGGGGGAGGGGAGGGGAGGGGATGGGGAGGGAGGGAGGACGAGGATGGGGGGGTGAGGGTTGTCCTCTCCCTTTTCCAACAATGCAGACTTTGTCCCCGGGTCCAACACTGTACCTACTGCCCGCCTGCCCTTTGATGGGCTGCCAAGACAAACCACTGTGTTGGGTTACGGCTCTTGTAGCATAACAATCTGCGCTTGTGTGTAATACACTGCAGAGTCTGCCCCCGCACCGCCGCTCCGGCCGGCGGGCCCGCACAGCTCCCACGGGCTCTCACACGGCTGATCCCCGGGGGAGGGGGGGGGGGGGTGGGGGGGCTCGGCCCCTTATCCCATTAGTGCTTAATGAGAGAAGAAGAAGCGGACGGTGGGGGCCGTTACGTGTACGTCTTTGTGTACAGTATGTGCGTGCGTGTGTGTGTGTGCATGCATGTGTCTGTGTACGTGTGTGTTTGTTCATGTGCGTGGGGGTGGTTACCTGTGAGGAGGATTCTGGAGATTGATAACTGGCTACATAGCGACATAACCACCGACATCAAGAGAGAGATGAGAGATGAGAGCTATGACTCTTTCTCATGTGAAGGCTATCTCTTCCATCTGTTTCTCTGCTGTCTCCCTTTCTCTCTGTATGTCTGCATCGGTCTCTCTCTTAGTCTCACATACTGTTTCTGTATCTCCCCCCCCCCCCGGCCCTGCTATAGAGTATAGCAGGGCCAAGTCATTTGGTCTGGGGTGCTTAGACTATAGCAGGGCTAAGTCATATGGTCTGGGTGCTTAGACTATAGCAGGGCTAAGTTATATGGTCTGGGTGCTTAGACTATAGCAGGGCTAAGTCATATGGTCTGGGTGCTTAGAATACAGAAAGGCTAAATGATTTGGACTGGATGCTTAGACTATAGCAGTCATTTTGTTTGGATGCTTAAAACATAGCAGGGCTAAATCATTTGGTCTGGATACTGAGACAATAGCAGGGCTAAGTCAGTTGGTCTGGGGGCTTAGACTATAGCAGAGCTAAGTCAGTTGGTCTGGGGGCTTAGACTATAGCAGGGCTAAGTCAGTCGGTCTGGGGGCTCGGACTAGGCTATAGCAGGGCTAAGTCATTTGGTCTGTGGTGCTGAGACTATACTATGTATTTGGTCTGGGTGCCAAACTTCCTCTGTCTCACAGCATAGCTTGATGGCTCTGTGGGGAGTGTGTGTGTGTGTGTGTTCTGAGAGTTTCTTGGCTATCAATGGTACCAGGAATCAAGACTTTCAGTCTGCTTGAGGAAACCCAGACAGATTCAAGCCTGCCTGTTGTCTGATATTAAAGTAGCGCACATTCAGTAATAAATGAAACAAGAAAATAATTGTTTCCTGACCAATCGGTGACCACCACTATATGCACAATATATCTGTATAATAATATCAGGCCAAAAGGTTACACATTTCACACCTTGTACTGTGGGAAACCTTAGAATAACCTTGAGACACTGTTGATTTACATTACAGGGGTAAGTGCTCATCTCCATAATATGGTTTATTATGCTTTAAATGGTCAATATCTGGCCCATGAGTAACCATACAGGTCACTGAGTGACTGTAGCAAAACGCATCAGTATTTGTTGAACAAACCTGCCCCCTGCTGGGCAGGCCTGTGTAACACAAGTATATCATGGACACTTTTCTAAAGGTTGAGATCAGGTGTGTCAAACTCACTTCAGGTTTGAGGGCCGTAACAGACCAAATGCTACTTAGTGGGGGGCCTGACTAACAAAACACTTTTACATACAATTGAAAATGTACTATCTGTGCTCTATATTCCCAATATCTCAAGAACGTCACCCATGTGTGCAGAGCTAAGAACAGTGCCATCACCAAGAAAGTAATGTTTGCCAAAGCAACTATTATTATTATTATAGGGACCCATGGCTTACGATATCGCAAATACTCTTGAGTGTCTGTTGATCAAGCGAAAAAGCTGACACAGTCCAAGACTGGGTTCACCGAGCTGCGGCTCTGTGACGACACAGTTGTCATTGGAGTACATTTTACTCCAATGACAGGCGGCAGTAGCTCAGGAGATTAGAACGGTTGTCTGGCAACCGGAAGGCTGCTGGTTCGATCTGGGCTAAGTGTCGAGGTGTACCTGACACCTAACCCTAACTGCTCCGGACGTGTTGGTTGTTACTAGGGGTCGACCGATATGGTTTTTTCTGGGCCGATACCGATACCGATTATTAGTAATTAGGGGTCGATAATCGGCCGATAATCGGATCTGATATTCATCATTTTTCCTATTATTGGAATCGTTATTTTGTATGATCTGATTGCCGATTAAATGAAAATGCTAAATGTACTCCTCAATGTCCCGCCGGCAGCATTATTGGATTGGCTATACATCACGGGTCAAAAAGACAATCAGTCTGCAGTGTTTTGGCTCGACACGCCCCATTTCTACTATAAATGGGCGTGTCCAGCCAAAACACTGCAGACCGATTGGCTTTTGTCGCGTTATTTTGGCTGCGCCAATCACCAATCGTAGCGAATGGGCGTGTCGAGACAAACACTGCAAACTGATTGGCGACCTCTTTCGGCCAGGCCGATAATCGGTCGACACCTAGTTGTTACCTTGCATGGTTGGCACCACCGTCGGTGTATGAATGGGTAAATGTGAGGCAACTGCAAAGCGCCCAATCCTGAGCCAATCCAATCCGGCCCAGGAGGCCATGACCCTGACCCTGACCCAACATGACCCTGTGGTGGTACAGTAAGGACCTTTTAAGAAGTCCTACTTGTACTCTGTACAATAACAGTAGTATAGTAAGGGGCGCGTTGTGCATCCGCTCACCTGCGGCTCGTCTTCTTCTCTTGCTCTTCGTCCCTGCCGTCAGTCTTGGCATCCTGTAATTTTTTCAGCTTCTGAGAGATGAGCGCTCTCATTTTCTCCCTCTGGTCCGAGTCGTACTCTTCACCGCCCTCAAAGTCCTCAATCTCATCATCCTCGTCGCCTGCCTGGGACAGGGGAAATGCACAAATATGTGTTTTTTATGATTCCAAGTACTATATAGAAACCACCAGTGACAGATTAAAGGGCTCCTAATATACCACCAGGTGTGATATGATTAGCCATTACAAACAGTTTAATTCGACTAAAATTGTCCCGTTTGTGAATAAGTGAGTGTGTCCACCTAGATCAGGGGTGTCAAACATGCAGCCTGGAGGCCAGACAGGGCCGCGGGCTGATCTAATCCGGCCCACAAACAAACAAACAAATTCTGTTGAACATCGGGGAACTGGAAATATCAGAGTTATTGCCTAAATATGTCAGATCCTAGCCTCGTCTGTTCCGGCCTCAACCTCAAATGAGTTTGACACCCCTGACCTAGATGTACGCTGACTAGATCAGACTACCAGATGGTACAGTCCACTGGGTAGGCTGGTAGGCTAATCTAGTCAGAACACATCTAGATAGACACTCCCACTTCTGATGTCACTTAGTCACAATGTCAATTTTAGTCACATGACCATTTTGAAATGGCTTGTAGTGGCTAATCACGCTCGCAGCTGGTGGTATAATATTTATTTTTTATATTTTGTATACAAATACGTACCTCTCCTGTGTTGTTTTTCTTCTTCTTCCTGCAAGTTTAATAGTGAATATTACATAAATTCAGCTTGTAGATATTGTACCAAGTTTAATAGTGAATATTAAAATGTATATCCATGTATATCCATAAATGTATATCCAAATGTATATATTGTACCAAGTTGGTACAATATATACATGCTGGTTAGTCCCTATGAGATGTGATCTTGCGTTATACACACACACACACACACACACACACACACACATACTTATCTATGGCTGGGACAGAGCTGAGTCTGGGGTCATCCTTCAGTAAGTCATGGCTACTCTTGCCTTTTCCTTTCAATGTCTGCAGAAACAGGAGACGCAAAGAGAATAATTATAATAATATAAACGTTGCATTAGAACTGGCCATTTATCCGGGAATATGCTAAATACAAGAGTGAATAAATGGGCCTACTCCTTGACATGTATATTTTTGCCTTTTTAAACATCAGATGGTATATCCATCCATCCTACTATAAGAGGGATACAGAGAGAGAACGTCACCTATATAGGAACAACATAGCTAGCTTACACGAGGCGACAAGTGCGTAAATGAATGCTCCAACATGTAACCCATTACCTGGCTAACTTGTGTCACCATCTCCTCCTCCTCTTCCGCTTCCTCTCCAAATGATAAGAGACTGAAATTCCTGTATAAAAACATATAAACATTTGGTTTCTTTTAGAAAGACATTTCTAAAAGTTTCTTCAAGGAAAGATTTCTCTTCGGAAATTATTAAAGTGGCTTTGTGACATCACAAGTGGGAGTGTCTACCTAGATGTACTGTGTGCTGACTAGATTAGTTTACAAGTTGGTTCATTCCGCTGGGTATGCTGGTCGTCTGATCTTGTCAGCATACATCTAGGTGGACACTCTCACTTGTGATGTCACTTCAGCACAATGACTTCATATACAAAAGTATAATAGGGCCCCTTTAAGAAGGTTTACAGATATTGAAACTCACTTTGTGGCTTTTGACTGCGATTTCTTTCCCTCCTCTTTCTCCTTGTCCTTTTTGGATTTTTTACTTTCACGCGGGATAATGTCGTCAAACGGAGAATGTAACACCTGCCAGGAAAATGCATAAAATCAATTAAGAAATGCAATGTAAATTCATAATGTACATTCTATTATTTAACGGATAACACTGAAATATAAATATGAAACATAACGACTACACTGCTATGTTTGGAAGCATCTACTTGCAGATGTGTGCCATCTTTGGCCCACTAGTTCAATATCTTGAGGTATGGAATAGAAACCAATTCTAAACTCCAAGTGATTCAATGTTAACCTCTAAATAGCACCTGTAGTACTAGTTTGTGAATGCAATAAATACACCCGATGCGTGATACCTCGGTCGTCCTGATCTTGTGAGGGTTAAGCGGCCTCTCGTCACCATCGCATTCAACCTCTGCCAGTCTGAGCATGTTATAAACTGTGTCTCCTGTCACCTGTGGTGCAGGATATCAGAGGAAGAGCTTTTTGTTGTCAAAAACACAATTTTCATCACATGGCACAATAAGAGAGTAAATAATATCGAATGGATGAATGGATGTTCCACACACATGTATGTGTGTGGAACATCCATGCATGCATCCTTAGCATGAGGTGGACCCAGTTGGGAATCAACCCCTCCCCCACCCTGGCAGTGCTCTACGAAATGAGCCGGACATGATCACGGCGTGCATACCTTGCCGAATATCGTGTGCTTGTTGTTAAGCTCGTCCGCCCGTGCCAGAGTGAAAAAGAACTGGCTGCCGTTGTCGTGTGGGCCCGCGTTCGCCATGGCGACCAAACCTCTCCGAATAAACCGCAATCTGGAGTGAAATTCATCCTATGGAAACAGACGTGAAAAGTAATGAATAAATTGTTGATGCTGATTTTCTTTGGCTTGTAATTTTCTTAATGTAATATCCCTCTGCATTTAAATGTGTTCTATAACATCGACCTGCACCTCAACCGTAAAGAAGGGCTCATACTGGGGTGTATTAACTCTGTCTTTTGAGGGTCTTACGTTGTAGCATGTTCAGCTTTCTTAACCATGATAGGGGAAATAATCATGTTTTTCAGCCCTTTGTATGTGACACAGGTTATAGCTTTGATATTAACAATCTTTTTATAAAAGCTAATTTACAAAAGGGGCCAGACCTTGAATGGTCGTCCATAGATGGAATCTCCTCCACTTCCTGTTCCTGTTGGATCTCCTCCCTGGACAATGAACTCTTGCACCACGCGATGGAATGGCGTGTTGTCATAGTAACCTGCAAGACAGAAATATCTTTAGCCCATTGCAGCTTGCCACTGATAAATATTTGTACAATGAGATAATACTCTCATGATTAAATCTGCCATCTGCCATCAAATGTGTTCGGAAAACAGAAAGGAGGCTGTGGTAAAATACTGGTTCAGTACCTTCCTTAGACACAAGCCTACCTGTACTTAAACTTTAGGTGTCTTAGGAAATAAATATATTGATGGAATGAATGGTGGAAGACTGGATTGTCTCGACACAGAGCAACAGGATTGCTCTGTAACTTGTTGTACTTTTAGACAACAATGATTACCAAAGGGAGGACTGTTCTATACAACATACATACAGACAATACTTGTGAGCAGGTGGAAAACACAAAATGGAGTGAAAGGTAGGGCAATACATTGATATTATGTCGATATCATGATAAAATGATAAAATACTTGTTACTTTTCATTTGACATGTCTTCAATTCACACAGGAGTATTCCACATTGGCTTTACCATCTGTACTTATTCGTTGAAATACCAGAAAACATGCTATATAGTGATATGTATGATATTAAATGACCTATAACGACATTTTGGCCATATCATCTAGCCCTCGTGACAGGTCATCTATATGGAAATGTTTATCCAGCATTTGACAAACATGTTCACTTAGTAGTGCATTACCTTCCATACACAGCTGCACAAAGTTCCTGCATGCTTTTGGTGCCTCCTTGGACCACAACTCAATATCAATATCTCCTGCTGAGGTCTTCAGCAGAACCTGAGAGGAAAGCCATAGAAATGTCAATTTCTACAAAACACACACACACACACACACACAGACAGACAGACAGACACGCTTTTTGACCATTCGTCCAAACCAAACAGTGCAAAAAATATACGACGAATGCACAGGAAATCCATAAAATCAGATGTTGGTTATTAAACTAGCAAACGTCCTTACCTTCCCATTTGTTGGAGGTTCCTGGATGTAAATGTTGCTCATACCGCCCTTTCTTTTGTGACTCCAATGCAAAAAAAAAGTGTTGGTTCTGCTGGTTCGTTGCAATTTGTGTTCAATTAATTTGGACGTATATGCACACTGAGCGAAATGAAATAACTATAAAACGAAGGGAATATCCTCTCCAGCCATAGTCACAACACAACACACACACACACATGCGAGCACACTGTTTACGTCAAGTACACGGGGGGGGGATACATGTGACATATGAATATTTCTTTTTGAATATATCCCTTTCGAATTGACAATATCACTGGCGCTTTTGTCATGTATTTATTAAAATGTGTATTTAATTTAGATATTGCGGTTTTTTAAAGGTAACACAACCAAACAAAAACGACTCATATTACAACCACCCCTCCGATAATTCGCTGTTGGTTTACTCGTGTGTGCGTCGACATAATTGACCCTCGGAAACAAAGCTTGCGACAATTATAGTCCGGGTACGAGAAACGAGTGATGGGTTTTTATTAAATTACATTTTTTACAGTCTATATTTAAGAGGGTTTTTTGGGAAAATATTTACCAAGATATTGTCCACAAGTCTATGTACAAACATACACATTTTCCATGTCGTTATAAAAGTCTCCCAATGCACTCCCAATGACACAACTATATGGTCACTCCCAACCGCACGGCCCAGCCAGGCCACCTCATCCTCGGGTGCAGTGACACCTCCTTCACTTTCCTCACAGCTACAGTAAAATTGGCAAAATAAATGGGTTGATAGACAGAAATGTGTATCAAAAGGAATAAAGCAAAATATACTGGAGGGCCCCTGTCACCCTCTTACAAAAATAAACATTTAAACAAACGAAGAAAATAATGTTCTCTTAAGTATGACACTCAATGCAAACCTCATTTCACCACATAGTAAAAGTATCACAGTATTATATGGGTCCATGTATATCAATTATGTTAAAATGAGTTTTTTGTAAAATAACGTGACTTTTTTCCCCGCTCGGCCGTGGTGGGGCCCCAATATATGGTTTCATTTCACGGGGCCCAAAATCCCTGACGCCGCCCCTGATTGTGACACCGCGGAAGTCATCAAAGACGTGTCTGAGCTGCTGTTAGTGGTGGCGTGTACGGCAGGGGGCGCTGCCGATGCTACTACTACTGTCTAAACTACGTGTGACGTGCAACGTGAAGCGGATACGGAACTAAAGTACAGTATGAACACAACACTTTGAAACCACGATGGCGACCGAGGGAAGCGACACGGATTTGAAACGTAAAGCAGACGACAGTCAACCTGGAGATGGAGATGGAGAAGGAGGAAAAGGAGGAGGAGGAGAAGGGGAAGACGAGGATTGGGTCGGACCCCTGCCCAGCGAAGCAGCCCCGCAGATCAAGAAGAGAAAGGGTGTGTTGGTTGGTTGGTTGGTTGGTTGGCTGGCTGGCTGGCTGGCTGAATGAATGACTGTTGGTTGGTGACTGCTGCTTTGTTCGGGATCCGTCTCGCTTTGTTTCCTAACACTTCTTATAACTTCTAAGACTACCCCTCCTTGCAATATTACCCCTCGTCTCCTCTCATCATCATCATGTGCAATATTCTTAATGTCATGTGCAATACTTCTTCTCAATGTTATCCTTGCAATATTACCATTCTGCATTATCTTTCATCATTATGTGCAATATTCTTAATATTCTTTATATCATGTGCAATACTTCCTCTTACCATTGTTATTATTACCCTTTTATTACACTTCAATTATGGCCAAATTGTTTTTGCTGACTGAATATGTTATATATGTTATATTTTTATACTTATCCTAGAACTTAGACTTACTGTAAATTTGTAAATCTGTTATTTTACTTGTATTATTCCACTGTTTATTTCTCTATTGTTTTATTCTATTGCTATGCAACCTGGCACAATAATTTCCTTCGGGATTAATAAAGTTCTGTCTTATCGTAAACATTCTCCTTGATGTGTCTTTCTTTCTTTCTTCTTAGTGTTGGAGTATGAACGCGTCTATCTGAACAACCTGCCGTCGGCTGCCATGTATGAGAAGAGTTACATGCACAGAGACGTGATCACTTACATCGTCTGCTCCAAGTAAGGATCGTCCTTTCATTTTCCATCACGGTATGATGATGATGATGATGAGATATGGTTGATCTCTTATGCGTGTCAAACATATGGCCTTTTATAGGACAGACTTCATCATCACTGCCAGCCAGGATGGCCACGTCAAATTCTGGAAGAAAAGGGAGGACGAGGGAGTGGAGTTTGTTAAACACTTTCGCAGCCATATCGGTAAGCATTCATTTTTCCCCATGCAGCATTTTTTTTTTTCAAATGTCAATACGCTTTCCATTTTGTGACATTACAAATCTGTTGTGTATTTTCTGCAGGCATCATGGAGTGCATGGCGGTCAGTTCCGAGGGGGCGATTTTCTGCTCTGTTGGAGATGACCAGGCGATGAAAGTGTTCGACGTGGTCAACTTTGACATGATCAACATGTTGAAACTGGGGTATGTGTTAACGCCTCCTCCACAAGGCATTGTGTGCCATTGAAAGGTACGAGGCATGTGCCCTCTCGAAGCGGGCCCATTGCTGCTTGCAGCTTTTTTGAGAACTAAATGTTAAATGGATTGCATTTATATAGCTTTTATCCAAAGCGCTTTACAGTTGCCTCTCATTTACCTATTCATACACCGACGGCGGTGTTAACCATGCAAGGTAACAACCAACACGTCAGGAGCAGTTTGGGTTAGGGTGTCTTGCTCAGGGACACCTCGACACTTAGCTAGGCTAGAGCCCGGGGATCGAACCAGCAACCTTCCTGTTGCCAGACAACCACTCTTACCTCCTGAGCTACTGCTGCCCCACCACTTACTCAAACAACTTCACACTCGCCTAGTGTGAAGTGGATCCGATGATCCAAATTGAGTTATAGGGATGCATGCATACACACACACACACACACACAGAGAAACTCCTTCCATTATAGTTAGAGGCCACAGATATTTTTTCTTAATCACCAGTACTACACAGCACTATACTGCCAGTATGTCTAATGGTTGATTCACTCTTTGCTCTGTGGGCAGCTTCCACCCGGGCCAGTGTGAGTGGATCTACAACCCGGGGGACCCCATCTACACGGTGGCCGTGTCGGAGAAGTCCACGGGGAAGATCTTTGTGTTCGACGGGCGCGGATCAAACACGCCACTGCACGTCTTCGACAAGATGCACGCCGCCCCACTGTCCAAGATCTGCCTGAACCCCAAGTTCAAGGTCATCGTCTCCGCGGACAAAGCGGGCATGATAGAATACTGGACCGGCTTCCGGAATGAATTCAAGTTCCCCAAATACGTGGACTGGGAGTACAAAACGGATACGGACTTGTACGAGTTTGCGAAGAACAAGACGTACCCCACCAGCCTGAACTTCTCCCCCGACGGGAAGAAGATGGCCACCATCTCCTCCGACCGGAAAGTGAGAATCTTCCGGTTCCTCACAGGGAAACTGATGAGGGTGTTTGACGAGTCGCTGCCGGTAGGTTCCACTCTTGTCTTGTGTTGTGTATAACAATCACATCTCTCTTGACACTTTACGTTTTATCCACTGAGAGCAGTGTCAAGATGCTCCTTTGGCAAACTCTGAAACAAAGTTTGGAAATTTGTGTTTGGTCGATTTCTTTTTGTCTCTCTTGTTACAATGCTAATTGACATTGTATTTTATATCGTTGGAAAGGCTGTTTACAATGATGTAAAGGTAATTAAATGTTGTAAGGATCATGCATTTGTGGGATGAGCAGCACAGATGTTATGTGGGCAGCGCCTCATGCACCTGTGTGCATGGGGCCTGCTGGGTGCTGCACCCTAGTGATCATTTGGTGTCTGCTCCAAGCATCGGTATGCCACATTTGTCTAATCGGGATAAGGCCTGTGTGATAGGGCAAGTTGAAGCTGGTGTTCTCCAAAACCAAGTTGCCATTATTTGGAGTCAGCCCTGGTACCATCTCTAAACTAAAGGCCAAGTTCTGTGAAACCAGTGATTTCAAAGACCGACCGTGAAGTGGGCGTCAACCCAAGAACATCGGTTCACCTTACATCACTGAAGAACCATAGGCTGTCTTCTAGAGATTTGCATGCAAGGTTTGCAGGGCGTTATGGCATACAGGTCTCTGATCAGATGGTCAGGAACAGACTGCATACAGCCAATCTCTGAGCTCATAAGGCTACCAGACACTGACAACGGAAGCTGAACTTGTGGGGAATGTCATGTTCAGTAATGAGTCCAGGTTCTGTCTGCGGAAGTTGGATGGCAGTATGGAGATGACGTGGAGAACGCTATGCTGATTGTTGCACTGATAGAGTAACAGCTTTTGTTAGGGGCAGTGTCATGGTGTGGGGCTTCCATCACCAGCAAAACAAGGCTTGTCATCACTGAAGGCCGTCTCAATGCAGTGAGATATCAGGATGAGATTCTGCAGCTAGTGAGTGTGTGTGTGTGTGTGTGTGTGTGTGTGTGTGGTGTGTGTGTGTGTGTGTGTGTGTGTGTGTGGTGTGTGGTGTGTGTGTGTGTGTGTGTGTGTGCATACATAAATGTGTTTATATGCTGCTTAAATCTCACTCATTTATCCCTGCACGTCCTACGCCAGATGTTCACGGAGCTGCAGCAGATGAGGCAGCAGCTGCCCGACATGGAGTTTGGCCGGCGCATGGCCCAGGAGCGGGAGCTGGAGAAGGTGGACGGCATCCGGCTGACCAACATCATCTTCGACGAGACCGGACACTTTGTCCTCTACGGCACCATGCTGGGCATCAAGGTCATCAACGTGGAGACCAACAGGTAGGCGGACAAAACACCCAACGTCCCCTGGATGGGAAGTGCTGGACTGGTTGAGCCCCAAACCGTGATTTAAAAAAAAAAAAAAAATAAAAATAAAAAAAAATAATAATAATAATAATAAATCCAACACGTATAAGGAAGACTTTAGCTGCCTCCCTTATGATGTCTTAAATCAATAATCATTTCCTTGGTTTTAGACAAAAGGGTTGCCATCACACCTAGAAATAAAATCAGTATAGTAGAGCATTCCCGTGGTCCAATTCTGAACCTCGGAGAAGGGATGGCAACGTGTATTTATTAGACTATTATTACGTAATAAAATGCACCCTCCACACTTAGCGCTGGGTTCGGGTGAGGGTTAGGCCTGGTAAGCAAATTGCATCTTGGATCTAGTTTTCCATCCACAATTGACAGAATTGGGTTTGTAAGTCTTAATGATAAATGATAGGGCTAAGTTAGGGGCAACTGATCTAAAATCATGAAGTTGCTTGGGATCTGTGTTCTTTGTGACCGGGATCACAGTAGAAGATTTGACATTGCTGTTGGCTAGCGCTAAGTGAACTGGACCATAAACTGGTCAGCACAATATCAGAACGTCCCCCAGGTGTGATCTGGACCAGGGGCCTTCCCGGTGTAAGATTGCTCCTGGAGAGAAACTCTCTGAGAAGAGAGAGATATTTCCAGTCAAGTCATGTTTTGCGAAGAGGTTATAAAAAATCTGAAATCAATAATCAACTCATCAATCACCCCCGAGGTGTGTGAGGATCCTGGGCAAGCTGGAGAACATCCGCGTGGTGCAGCTGTGTCTGTTCCAGGGCATAGCCAAGGCCAGCCAGGTGGCGCCCACCGTGGAGATGAAGGCCTCGGACAACCCTGCCCTGCAGAACCAGGAGCCCGACCCCACCATCTTCTGCACCGCCTTCAAGAAGAACCGATTCTACATGGTGAGTGGGCTGCGAAGGCCAATGTGTTGGGGCCGGGCAAGTCACCGGGAAGGTCTCGAAACTGACTTCATCTTGTTCATGTCCCACGTTAATGTTCATGTTAATTTCAACTGTTCAAAGTGTTCAATAAATGGCCATGAATAGTTAATCTGTGTTTCCTAAGATTATTGAAAAAGCAGCTTCCAAACAACCAACAACGTGTGGTTGTTTGTGGCGGGTTAGGTATGTTAGACTCCCAGCTGAAAGGTTCTGGGTTCCAACTTTTCCTCTTTCTCCAAAATAACTAAATGTTAAATGATAGTAAATGGTAAATGTTTCTGTTGTTGGGGCAGCAGTAGCTCAGGAGGTGAGAGCGGTTGTCTGGCAACAGGTAGGTTGCTGGTTCGATCCCCGGGCTCCGCCTAGCTAAGTGTGGAGGTGTCCCTGAGCAAGACACCACCTAACCCTAACTGCTCCTGACATGTTGGTTGTTACCTTGCATGGTTGGAACCGCCGTCGGTGTATGAATGGGTGAATGTGAGGCAACATCAAAGTGCTTTGGATAAAATCGCTTTATAAATGCAATCCTTTTACATTTTAAATGGTGCATTTTCAGATAGCAAAGTGCTGTATCATCCAAAGCGCTTGCTCAGGGTCACCACCCCACACATGGCTATGTGGGGGGAGCCGGGAACCCGGCAACCTTCTGGTGGCCACTTTCTAATACACGCCGTCTCCTCCTCTCAGTTCTCCAAGCGGGAGCCGGTGGACACCAAGAGCGCCGAGTCGGACCGCGACGTGTTCAACGAGAAGCCGTCCAAGGAGGAGGTGATGGCCGCCACCCAGGCCGAGGGCCCCAAGCGCGTGTCGGACAGCGCCATCATCCACACCACCATGGGAGACATCCACATCAAGCTGTTCCCCGTGGAGTACGTCATTAGCCCTCATTCACATTTACGTTTACATTTACATTCGGGGCATTTAGACAACAACAACAACAGCAAGATAGCTAGGATAAGATGCTAAACAATGCTATGGGCTATTTCAAATGAGTGCTAGGGATTCAATAGAGGGGATGGGATTCAAACCAGCCTACAAGCATTTTTTTTCATCCAGAACATTGTTTCCAAAAGTTCTATATTGCTATCGTTTACATTCATGGAAGGGGTATTCACAAAGGCCAAATGCTCTTGGGCCTTTGGAAGTTATTTTTGTCAAACTATATCGTAACGGATGTTTTGGTGAAGCCAGGAGAGACCCCCACCAGGGTCAGCCATGCTAACAATGTATTGCGCTAGTCACACCGTACAGTATTGCAAGGTTATCGCTTTGGGCGAAAAGCACCCACCGAATGTTTGTTGGTTCCTCCTCTGAGCTATTATTATTAATGGCAAATCAGTTTATTTTCATACCCTGTTAGATGCAGTAACTTTTCTGTATTTTCTTCTACTTTCTCTTCTTTCGATGCGCCAGATGCCCCAAAACGGTTGAGAACTTCTGTGTCCACAGCAGAAACGGCTACTTCAACGGACACATATTCCACAGAGTCATCAAGGTACATCTATTTTTGTTGGGTCCTTTTGAGTGAGGGTGTTTGAATTTGAATTGGATTCTTCAGTGTCGCTGGATCGGTCGATGCAAAGCATATGATGCTTACAGCTTCAGAAATGCACAAAGATGAGTGCCGTGTTTCATGTCATTACATTGACATTTTATCAACAAAAATCAGTTGGTACAGTCCACTGGGCAGGCTGGTAGACTGATCTAATCCATCATACATCAGGGTGGTCACTCCCACTTCTGATGTCACTTGACAATTTTGAAACGGCTTGTAATGGCTAATCACACTCACGCCTGGTGGTAATATTGGGGCCCTTTTCAGTAAATCATGTTAATAAAGTACCTTTTATGGTGTATTTTATTTCTCCCCCACACAGGGCTTCATGGTCCAGACGGGGGACCCCACGGGCACCGGGATGGGAGGAGAGAGCATCTGGGGCGGGGAGTTTGAGGACGAGTTCCACGCCACGCTGAGACACGACCGGCCCTACACCCTCAGCATGGCCAACGGTGGCCCCAGCACCAACGGCTCCCAGTTCTTCCTCACCGTCGTCCCCACCGTGAGTCACCTCTCGGGGGGGAAGGGACTCTTAGGGGGGCTAGGGTTAGGGGCGGTGTCATAATCACTTGGCCCGTCATATGTAAAGCCCTTTGAGACTGTGATTAAGGGCTATACAAATAAAATTTACTTGACTCTTAATTCCATACAAACTCCTTCTAATGCTTTTTTTTCTCTTTGTAGCCGTGGCTGGACAACAAGCACACAGTGTTTGGGCGGAGCGCTAAAGGCATGGAGGTGGTGCAGAGGATCTCCAACGTCAAGGTCAACCCCAAGACAGACAAGCCCTACGAGGACATCAGCATCATCAACATCACCATCAAGTGATCTGGACCAGTCCACACCTTTTTTAACAAGTTGTATTATGTACAGATGTCATTTACTTTGTTTTTTAAAAACAGAATAAAGTTTGTATTATTCAAAGACTATTGTGATGGGTTATCATTTCAGTTTCATTCATTCTCCTAAATGTCACATTTAAAGACTTTTCAAGAACTTTTAAGGCCAAATTTCCCTAAATTCAAGGACCCAACACAGCAAAGTGTGAGACTGATCAAGGTTAATTACTGTAAAAACTGAGAACAAGCACTTCACAGCTCAAAATGGCAAGGATTCTCTTGACTCGCGGGAACCCTGCAGGCACAGATTTACAGTGATTTCAGATGTAGGTCTTTTAAGTAGCCGAGGTATGAGTTAGGATGCCTACAGGGAAGGTTATAAGGGGATCGAACACTGTACCCTTTCAGCTTTGAGTCGACCCAACCCGACTGTCACTTTGTATTTACCGGAGATGCCTTCTTTTTGGACTGCTCCTTTTAAAAAATGTTAAATCCCATTGCCAATTGCAAATGTCGGTCATGTTACAAACAAGTATCGATATTCAATACAAGCAGTCAGGAGTTCACCTTTATTTTACAGCTTCACATAATAACTTACAAAAGCCACCACTGTTAACTAGGAATTGATGGTTTGACTGTGCTTCTACGTGTAGATTAAGGGCAATTCCCACAATAAAAAAAGAAAAAACAAACGTAAGGAACAGAGGATAAAAGGCTTTGCATACATGCAGGTTTCTTTTCTTTACATAGATACAATAAACATTACATAGCAATGACACTTCTAACCAAATGATGGCTCCTTAATAGTATGCGATATAAAACATGTCAGTGTTAATGCGTGTGTAAATTTCACATCTACTTAAGATATTGATGTACGTTAATTGCAACGGAGGGTCTTTTTCACAGGTACGCAATTGCGGCGAGGAGAAGAGGGGGCTGGAAATGCTTTGCCGTGAAACAATTGTTTTTGCGACAACACCTTTCTTCACCTTCCCTTACAACGGTTACTTTTCTTCCCCCCCGCTCTTAAATAAAGTCATCAGTAAACTTTGTTCGGTAACAGACACATTTACATTCAATGCAAATCAATGTACATAGGCAAGTCTTAAAACCAAAACGGTGTGCCCTTTAGAGACCAGCTGTGGCACTAAATAATTTCATACACTTCAAATAAATGTTAGAAGTTTCCTATTGACGCGCGCACACACACACACACACGCACGCACACGCCGAGCTTGCTTACAGAAAAGGGTTTGGTACACAAGTGTGTTTAGAAGCAAGCCCTCTGCAGTAACTAGTTAGAAACGGACATTAGAAAAGTGGCCATCTTGAACGGATACTAAACTTGTTCTTATGCTGCATTTCCCGTTCCATGCTCAGCATCTGGAGAACGGGGGAAGTGCGTAAATATAAAGCACGTCTTGCATTTTGCATCATTGATCAATTTTGTCACATTATTATGATTATGAAGGTATCCAAAGCACAGATATAATTCACTTTGTTGTGTGTGCAGAGAGGGGGGGGGGGGTACATTTCTCTACATTTTCCCCAAGCGTAAATACATGAGGGATGTCAGACTGATATAACTGTCCACATATTCATCACAGCATCCCACAGAAATCCTGGAAGTTTTTAAGTTTAGCTTGAGTTGGGTTTTTCCTGTACAACCATGGTCAACAACAATGGTTGGTGCCCGTCGGTTGGGGGTCAAGATCAGAAACAAAAAAAGATGCAATGTTGTTTTGGGTTTATTTTAAATGTGGAATTGAAATCCATGCGTCAAATGCTCTAAGCGTCAGCCGTCAAGTTCTTACACAAAGAGATCACTCCCGAGCAAACAAGTGTCGATATTAGTATTGGAAGGTATTAAGCTGGTTAGAACTCGGTCACGCAAGAGTAGCTATAGGGGGGCTTTGTATGGGTGATTGGCCATTACAAGCCGTTTCAAAATTGTCACGTGACTAAAATTGAAGTGACATCACAAGTGGGAGTGTCCACAGAGCTGTATGCCAAGTAGATCAGTTTACCAATTGAAACAGTCTGAGGCTGGGTAGGGCTGGTAACACTGATCTCGTTAGCATACATCTAGGTGGACACGCCCACTTGTGATGTCACTTTGAAACCATTTGTAATGGTTAATCACGCTCACACCTGGTGGTATAATATGGCCCCTTTTAGGAGAGACGGTATGAGACTGTAGAGGGACCCAGAGGAGGGGGGAGGGGAGTTGGTCGGGGGTTAGTTTAGTTTAGGCCACATCCAGGACCCCAGCGGCCACCAGCTGCCTGGAGAGCCAGTCCAGGCCCTCGTGGAGGCCCATGCCACTGCGGGCGTCGCAGCCCTGGATGTGCCAGCTCCTCCCACAGCACAGTTTGTGGAGACTCAGGAGCTCCGTCATTTCCTCCACGGACACCACCCCCGATACGTCCTGCCGCGCGAAAACAACAACAAACAAAGAGGAGTAATGGTTCAGGTTTTTGTTTAGCACGCTAGCGCTGCTGCCACACGACCAGCGTGATCAGTGTTCACTTGCTAGCTATACCATGTAGGCAGTGTTGGCTCACGGTCAGTGTTAGCGCGCTAGCTTCACGTGGCCAGTGTTAGTTTGCTAGCTTTATCACACGGACAGCGTTAGCTCACGAGCTGTACCATGTGGTCAGCGTTAGCTGTACCTGTTTGTTAGCGAATATGAGCAGCAAGGCATCCCTCAGCTCCTTCTCCGTCAGTAGCTTAGCTAGCTCGCTGTGGGCCTCCATCAGTCTGTCCCTGTGACAGCTGTCAATCACAAACACCACCGCTGCGGAAACAAAGTGAGGACCGGGTTTAACATTTAAAAAAACAACACATTAATCATACTATTCCACCTAAATGAGCTCACATTGCATGAGATTACGTAAGAGAATAGCATAGGCGTTACCTTGCGTATTCAGATAGTAGTGTTTCCATAGGGGCCTGAGCTTGTGTTTACCACCCACATCCCAGATGGTGAATTTCAAGTTCTTGTATTCCACCGTCTCCACGTTGAACCCTGGAATAAATAAAAAGGTTTAAACCTGCACTTACAGTCGTCTGAAAATGACATGGCTATACATGTAGTTGCAACTCTGGGCCACTAATGGGAAAGCCGACATAGTGCAGGTTTAAAATGTATTTATAGAGCCTTTTCACTAGAGGTTGTTGTAGAGGTTTAGTAAACCACAAATCACTTCACCAGCATGGTCAATGTATATTAACTTATCCAACAATTAATGTTATGAGCTACACCCGTGATTGCTCCTACTGTGAAAAGGCTCTATAGACATTCCTGTGAAAAGCTCTTAGTATGTATATGAATGAATGAATGGAGATCTCAATACAACAGGAGAGGCACTGCAACTTATGAAAGGTGGACTTGCCAATGGTGGGGATTGGCTGCATGAACTCATCCTGTTTGAGCTTAAAGAGGATAGTGGTCTTCCCGGCTCCATCCAAGCCCTAAGGTCACCACTCTGATCTCCATCTTGGGGCCAATGTGCACTCGGTTGTCCTGGAAACCAGAAGGAAAGCAAACATACATAGCACAAGACTTCACATGAGACAGAATGGCAATTATTACAACCTTTATGTAAAGGATATATATATTTTAGTCATTTTAGTCATTTAACACTTTGTTTTGGAGGAGTCAGGCTCAAGCAATGTGGACATTGGTGTTTGAACTTCAACCCCCAGAACCCCTTGGGGCCCATACACACCCAGACCATGTGATTTAAAAAAAGATAGATAGGTAAAATAAAAGGTACCTTGGTGAAGGTAACGGGGATGCCTGCGTCCAGCTGGATGTGGTCGGCCAGCTCAGTGAACTGGTGCTGCTGCTTCTGCAGTGTCTCTAGCAGGCAGTTGATCTCCTGCTTGGCCAGAACCACCCTGCAGTCGTCCTGCGGGGGCGGACACACACACACACACACACACACACACACACACACACACACACACACACACACACACACACACACACACACACACACACACACACACACACACACACACACACACACACACACACACACACACACACACACACACACACACACACGATAACAACCTCATTGGTATGAACACATGTGGATTCTTGCCCCCCCCATGGGCTGTTGTCCTACTGATCAGGGTAATTGGGACTAAACGCAACATGCAAGGGATAATCAACAAGTAGGTGTTTGTAATGGTTTTAAGGCACAACATGTTGTATTCACCAAATCGATTGAAAGAAATGTTGAAAATCAACAATTGCTGTATTTGTCTTCACGTTTGTTCATAACTCAGCTGTGCTTGCCGGAGTTGATAACGAGTAAGCTTTGACAGCTGCGCTTTTAATGTTGCCATGGTTATAAGTTAGGCTAGCGGATTAATTCAACTTGAGCAGAACTACGCGTGCATGATACAGTTTTAACACACACCTGCCAGCCAATCAGAGAAGGGTATTCACCCAGACCAATGGTATAAATAGTAACGTCCTTTACAATGTGGAGATTTGATCCAAAGCGACCCACGACAATGGACACAGACAGGTCATTAAGCAGCAAGGGTTTTGAGGACAGGTCCACAACACCCATATGCCACCACCACCACCAATGCCACCATCGCCACTGCCATCACCATCACCACCAACCAACCAACCAACCAACCAACCAACCACCCCACCAACGCGTTCCTGCTGCCCACCTGCTGTAGCGTCTTCTCGCAGTGCAGGCAGGCGGTGGACACCTGGGACAGCAGGATGGTCATGTCCTCCTGCTGCTGCCGCAGCCAGATCAGCCTCTCGCGGACGTGGGCGTCCACCACGCTCAGGGCCATCTCCTCCTGCCGGCACAGCGTCTCGTGGAGGTCCGCAAAGTAGGCCCGCACGCAGGAGCGGGCGCTCTCCGCCGTGCCCGCCACCTGTTGGGGCCATGATCACCAGGTTATAGGACCCATTAAGATTTTAATATTGCAATATTACCTTTCATCATCATGTGCAATATTCCTCATGTTATGTGCAACACTGCTTCTCATTACTACTTGTTTTGTTTACTAAAATATCTTGCCTATATTTTTATTTTTAGGCTTATTCACTGTGCATTTATTATTCTATTGTTTTTATTCTTATGTTGTTGGTAAAAGAATTTCCTCCAGGATGAATAAAGTTCCATCTTATCTTAAAATGTAGATAAATACATTGTCAAAATGTTACATTTCAAAATGTACACAATAACAAATAATAATAAAGAACAAAATATTGTTTTATGTATTTAATCATTATTAAAATAATATAAAAAAAATTATTGAAATTGTGTATTCTTATCACTATAAAAAAAACATCATCCCAACGACCAGTGTTCTGGTCTTAATATTTAAGATTTAAAAAACAAAAACAAAAAACCCAATAGAAATATGACATTAATAGCAGGTAGGGGTTAGGGAGAGACAGACACAGACAGTGGAGTGGACCTTGGGTTTCGAACTCCAGAGGATTCCACTGGGAGACAGCCACCCTCACCACTATGACCACCCTGCCCTACTTTTGCATCAGAGAGAGACGAGAACACCAGGTGAACTGGACAGAGCCCTACGTGTTCCGTGTGGGCCATGCCCACGCCGTCCTCCACGATCTGCTCGCCACCCTCGATCTGCTGCACGATGCCCACCAGCTTCCGGGAGTAGTCCGACACCTCCTCGGTGAAGGAGCGGATGCAGTGCGCCATATCCAGGATGGAGGCTCGGATCTGGTTGGCTTCGGTCTCCAGCACGGCATGCTGATGAAGAAGAAGAAGAGTAGAAAAAAAACACCATATAAAAAAAACTTGCCTCTTGTCGGATCCCCCCTTGTATAAAAAAAAAGATGAGAATTCGGCGGACACGTAAAAACTAAGACTTGCGAGTCGGGCTGAGAACAATCACAGCATAACATCTAAAAATGTATTGCATGAGAAGGTTTGTGAAGATCAACTGGACAGAGTCCGTAGTAGCCTGTGAAATCAGAAAGGTTCTACTAGGATTTATCATCAGTGCATACACCACACCGCCACAAATTGTGTTCTAAATTGAACATGAGCTAAAAACCACACAAGGGCACAAGTCAGTTCATTAGACATCCAGCACTACTTGCACCCATGCCCATCTGTCTGTCTGTACTGGTGTGCCATTTTTTTCCACTATGGTGGATTTTCTTCTGAGGTGGATTTTCTTCTTCGCCCTCTAGAGGGCGCCATCCGCTGTTTAACCCAGAAGGGCATGCACAGTGCATTCAGGTTTAAGAGGCTAAGCATGGTTGCTCTGGCCTATGTGATGAAGCCAATTAAAAGTCATTAAGCTTTTGTGCGGGATGGTCCTGATATTTGATCCTCTGCGCCGCAAATAGCAGAGACAATATCCTGCATTTCAATAAACTTTCATACAAGTATATATATCCTGACAAAATGTAAAATATTCTCATTCTCAATGCCTTTGCCCATGTATTTAGTCACGAGACAGGGAGCCCATACAGTCAATAGATCCAATCACAGACTAACCCCCATTGAACTTAAGTGGGGGACCGGGTTAGATGCTGTGTGGTGCCGTACAGCGCAAATAAAACCGGTGGCATACCCACATGTAACACCGCTAACATCGGCAACTGTGGCAACCACGACAACACTACCCTTACACCCATACATTTCTGTACTTCCCTGTACCATCACTGCCGGTCACTACATCCAAACATGTCTGCCTGTTCATCCATCCATCCATCCATCCATCCATCCATCCTTCACTGAACAGAGGTGGACTCAATCCGCACCTTGTGTCCCTGGTGCTTGCCGTACTCCTTGCAGACGCAGCACATAAGCGGGCCCGTGGTGCACGGCTCCTCCAGGCACACAAACTCGATGGCGTGCACCTGGTGCTGCAGGCACAGGGTCTTCTCGTGGGGCTTGTCGGCCAGCGGCACGCGCCGATGCTTGGCCAGTGTGCGCGTGGAGTGCGTAAGCTGGGAGCACTCGGCACACAGGTGCGTGGCGCACACCGTGCAGTACATGGAGGCCGTGTGGCTCTCGTCCTCGTCGCAGCGGATCACGCACTAGACAGACAAAAACACACACACCAAATTTTGCCTAGCTCTTAAATCACAGTTTCCATTTGTACTCGGAAGTTCGGAATTCCCAAATTTCGAATGCAAATGGAATGCCCCCCTGAAGTTGGACATCCGACTCAGAGTCGGAAGAATCTCACAACCCCGACTTTGAAATCCAAGATGGCTCCTCCGTGCATCAACAGTCAGTGACAGCTGTAGTAATATACTGTTTTTTAGCACTTGTGTCTATTTGTGTCATTAAATCAGTCATACACGCGGTACTGTCCAACTTCCATCTGTGGACATGTTGCTATGGTGTCTGTATGCGCAAAAACACGCTAGTTAGCCAATACACTATCCTGCCTCTAGTACTTAGCACTTTAAACCTTTAATTATTTATCAAGGTAATGACTCGTTTAGACTTAACATCCGTTTTTCAAGAGAGACCTGGTCAAGAGGGCAGCATAACAACACAAACACATTGTTTCACATAAAACACACAGACAAAAAGATCAAACATTTAAAAAGGCAGTTTTAGGATTGCACAGATAACAAATTCAATACAATGAGGCAATGCCCAATAGTTCCGCATTCTCAGTCTCAGTCCTGGAGTTCACAGGTGTATCACAAATCATGTCACAAGTGAAGGGATGCCACATGATTGGTGGATATGCGGTAATGAGAACAGGTTTACCTCTCCCATGCTTTTCAAGGTGTCCTCTGCGATACCGGACTGGTTGGTGGCGCCATTCTGTAGTCGCTCTAGCAGCTCCAGCAGAGCAAAATTCTTTTTCAGGCCCCAAACACCAGAATCTCCTGAAAATGTGATTACAAAAAATGACATGAGACCGTCGTAATGATACTGAACGCGAAACTGTCATATCAGCATAAATGTATACCAACAGTGTGACCAACTTGGCCTGGGTTTGCCAATAAACACCATTGCAAATGTGTCAATGGCTGCAAGGTGATGAGATGAAACACAAATGGGAACATGGTGGTGACCATGGCAACGAATTGACAGGGCTCCTCGAGCAATTGCAATCCAATTGCAGTCTTTTAAAGGGCTCCTATTATACCACCAGGCGTGAGCATGATTAGACATTACAAGCCGTTTCATAATTGTCATCGTGACTAAGTGAAATCACAATCGATCTATGATGACTATATTAGTTTACCAGTTGGTACAGTCCACTGGGTGGGCTGTAGACGTCTAAAGAAACTTCTCACAGACGAGAAAAAAAAAGACACTGTTGGGACAACAGTGTGTGCACATCTCGATGAACAGGGAGGGGCAGCACGTTCATGTCATCCGCTCACCGAGCTCAGTGACCTGTCTGTCGAAGGGACAGCGCACCGCCCTGCCGTGGAGGGGCAGCCGGGTGAGACAGTCGTGGCACACGGTGTGACCGCACAGGAGAAGCCGGGGGACCTTATCCCCCTGGAGGGAGAACACGTCCTCACACACCCCGCACTCAAGAACCTGTATATTAGGAACACACACACACACAGACACACACACACAGAGTTAGAAACAGACAGACAGAGACAGACAGACACACACACAGAGTCCAGAGACAGACAGACAGAGACACACACACACACAGAGTCACAGGAGAGAGAGACACACACACACACACACACACACACAGAGTCAGAGAGCAGACAGAGAGACAGACAGAGACACACACACACGTCAGCGCCGTGGCGCAGCATGGTAAACGTCTCATGTAAACAAGCCACCCAACAGAAGTAAAGTCCTGTATAACGCTTGTGTTCACATGAATCTAATGTTAATCACTATTAACTGCAAAAGTATACGTTTTAACACTATGACGTCAACGTGGCGGTCCATCATTATTGTTATTATTGTGATGATCATTGCTAATATTGCAGTGGCACACGCTAACTCAGAGCTAGCATGTTGTGCCGCGGAATAGCCATCCAGTAAACGCATTTAACAAGTTGACGAGGACGCGAATGTGCGATCGTCGCGTTGGGAAGTGAAAACCTCGTCATCGCAACACTTTTAAAACGCGAGTGTGCGTTCATTCTGGCGACAAACAGCGACGCCAACGCAGCAGCAGCAGCACCAGCAGCCGCCGAGACCACAAGCCGCCGGGAACCGTGTCATCTCCCGGCCACTCTACAAGACGAGCCGTCACAGGTGTGGATGAAACGGGCCGAGAAGAGGGACGAACCTTGACCGCGCTGCCGTGAGCCGCCCTCCCGTGGCGAACACAGGTGTCCATGGTGGTCGCCTGCTTGCCTGTGGACGCCTGCAGCCGCGCCATTCTGAGCAGCAGCAGCAGCAGCCTGCCACAACCAACCACCACCACGTACCAGCAGGACTGTCGCTCAGTCACTTCCGTCTTTGGGAAAATATTTTATTTCGTCAACTTCAGAGCTAGCATGTTGTGCCGCGGAATAGCCATCCAGTAAACGCATTTAACAAGTTGACGAGGACGCGAATGTGCGATCGTCGCGTTGGGAAGTGAAAACCTCGTCATCGCAACACTTTTAAAACGCGAGTGTGCGTTCATTCTGGCGACAAACAGCGACGCCGACGCAGCAGCAGCAGCAGCAGCAGCCGCCGAGACCACAAGCCGCCGGGAACCGTGTCATCTCCCGGCCACTCTACAAGACGAGCCGTCACAGGTGTGGATGAAACGGGCCGAGAAGAGGGACGAACCTTGACCGCGCTGCCGTGAGCCGCCCTCCCGTGGCGAACACAGGTGTCCATGGTGGTCGCCTGCTTGCTGTGGACGCCTGCAGCCGCGGCCATTCTGAGCAGCAGCAGCAGCCCGCCACAACCAACCACCACCACGTACCAGCAGGACTGTCGCTCAGTCACTTCCGTCTTTGGGAAAATATTTTATTTCGTCAACTTCGCATTGTTTTAAA
>PIJE02000282.1:197739-284558 GCA_002895965.2 Coryphaenoides rupestris | reverse complement strand
TTAGCCAGGCTCATTGTTTCTACTTTATTAATAAATTGTTTCCATAATGTATTAAATTGTTTATTATTATTATTATTATTATTATTATTATTATTATTTATTATTTTGCGAAACACACCACTACCAGCAGGACTGTCGCTCAGTCACTTCCGTCTTTGGGAAAATATTTTATTTCGTAATTTATTATTATTATTTAATTATTTTTTATTTTTTGCGAACAAAAATATAGAAGAAGTAGAAACTGCGTGCGTACGTTCGCGCATGCGCAGTGTCATCGCGCTGCCTCAACCCCCTCCCCCCCCTTCGTAATTCTGACACGGCGGACCCAGGCTGTCTGAGGGCAGGGCCCCAAGTACTGGAGGGGGCACCAGCCCTGGAAGGCACTTCTCTCTACGCTTTGTCCACTGCAAGGGGCACCCTAGAGGGCACTTTATCACATTGTCGCCACTGGAAGGGCACCCTAGAGGGCACTTTATTGTGTTTTCCCTACTGGAAGGGCACCCTAGAGGGCACTTTATCACGTTTTCTCCAATGCTGTGCTTTGTTTACTGTTTCTATGACAACGAGCCACGTTAGCGCCTTAGCTCCTAGCTTAACACTAACACTCGCCGGCAGGCTCTGCTGGCCTCATACACGAACAAATAAGGCAGGCTACAGCCGTAAGTGTGGAAGTTCAGGACCTTCCACCATGGATCAACCATGGCATCAACCCACTGGTTACCGAACCCGTGAGTGTGGATGGTGTTATGTCTGTGTCATCCACCACCTGGGTGGCCCGGAGTTGGTGTCCAAGCCACACACCTATACCCGTCTGCCTGGTCACCAGTCAGGATCTGGTTGACTGGCCTCCTACCAATCGGTCACCCAGGTGATGGCACAGTGACAATGACTTCCACACCCTCGGGTTCGGTTACATCCAAGATGCACCCTGGAAACTTTTTGTATTTATAGTGCTACCGCACTAACTTCAAATCCAGTCATGGGGCATGGTTTTTTCAATTTTATTTTTTTGCCAGATTTGGAAAGAGGAGATGTTATTTTATAGATTTTTATAGCTGTCATTTGCAGCTTTTAATTGAATTTTTTTTAGCTAAAAATGTTTAATATGGTCCAACTTAGCAAAACATTTACTCAAACGGAAACGGTGGTGCGTTGACAGGGTGTCACACAAGCATTGCACCTATGGCAGCTGAGAAGACCAGGAAACTAGCAAAATGGTGCACACCGTGGCCTCGTGGGATATGGAACATTAGGACAGAGTGCACGCTGGGTCCACTTCGAATGACGTTCACGGACGGACAAACAAACTATTAGGAAACACTTTACAACTAGAAGAAACTTCTGAAGAAACTGCGGTGTGAATGCTGTCCATTGAAAGGCTGACGCAAGATTGCTAACGGCATTTGGAAAAACAGAATAATAATAATAATAAAACAGTTGAAACTTTAAATATATAACTACAAGAGTTGACTCTGATAGAGTTGTGTCTAAATGATACATTACTCATAGTAGTAGTACTTTACTTTGCAGTTTTAAGATTTGACACGGTATAAAGGTGATTGGAATTTTAACTGCATAACCTGTTTGGAAAAAATGCTTTAGGTGTAACTCTCCTATTCACAGATAGAACTGATCTGTCAAAAATGAATTACTCAATCAATGGAGTAATGACCAATTCATAACTTTCTATAGATTTTTCTGAGTAATTCACTGAGAGGATTGAGCAAATGAATTCATGCCTCATACAATTTTTATAAAAAACAGTAAAAACATAGAAATTCGAAAAAATGCAATTTCTAAAAATGTATAGACAAAATATAAAAATAAAAAAAACAATAAAAAGGGACAATTTAAAGAAAGGATGTGCATGTAACGCATGTGTCTGTGGCGTGAGGCTTTGGTCCCAATGGACCACAATATCCTGCCGGAGGGGAGATATGTCCGGGATGGGAGGCGTTGATCACAATCTTACCTGCGCGCCTCAACCTCCTGGAGTTGTGCAGTTTCTGGAGAAATGGCAGATTGCCGTCGATCACCTTCTCAGCAGAGCCAATGAGACACTGCAGTCTGTCCTTGGCAGTGGCAGCAGCGTCCCAGATTAAGAGACAAGACAAAACAGTCCGCACCAACACACAGAGGCATCCATCTGCGGCACCATCTATGAAAACACTGTCTGTCAGTATGTCTGTCGCAGCACAGCATGGTCAAGTACAATTACATATTTTCCTTTTCCAAAATGTAACCAAGTGTGCGAAAGTTGGGCTGCAAGTTTGGAAGAGATAGGATGAAGTGTAAGACATTACAGGCAGAAGTGTAGCAAAAGTCACATTGTCAAATCACATGGCCAATTGGCAGGCCTGCCTGAGTCGTAACAGATGGTCTGTATTTCCACTTTATTAGCACACAGTAGTTACACAACTCTCCACTCACATTTGTAGAACAGTTCTGCTGAAATAATGGCCCCACACCATGTTCTGTGTGGTGTGTGTATGTGTGTGTGTGTGTGTTCTCCTGCTCTCACTCAGTGTTTGTGTGTTCTCCTGGTCTTACTGTGTGTGTGTGTGTGTGTGTGTATTATGTGTGTGTGTGTGTGTGTGTCTCTCTTTTTGTGTGTTCTCCTGGTCTTACTGTGTGTGTGTGTGTGTGTGTGCGTATGCGTGCGTGAGTGTGTGTGTGTATGCGTGCGTGAGTGTGTGTATATGCGTGCGTGAGTGTGTGTATGCGTGCGTGAGTGTGTGTGTGTGTGTGTGTGTGTGCGTGCGTGCGTGTGTGTGCGCACCCGCATCTGACCCTTATAGGCAAATGTTATGCAAACATGTTACAAATATAACCTTTCGACGAGTGCGCGTGCAGTACCACATTTCTTTTTGTTGTTCTTCCATAATGCACGTAATGTAGGCCTACGTATGAGGAACTTTTTAAAACAATCCGATCTGCCAAGAGGAAGTCTGCAGACGAGGGGAGGAAAAGGGCGGAGCCTGCAGGCAAACTGAAGGACTGCGGAGAATAAGAGAGAGAGACAGGGAGAGGAGAGAGAGAGAGAGAGAGAGACAGTAAGTTTACAGCTGCGTACGAAAGTTTCCTGCGTGCCCATCACTCTCGCTCTGTCTCTCTCTCTGTCTCGCTGTCTCTCTGCCACTCAACAGCATGGAGCTGATATAAGAGAGAAGGACTCTAGCTCTTTTTGGCGGGGGGGCCCTACGGTCTACATACAAGGTAAGCATGCGTTGTGTGTGTTTTTCTTGGAAAATGCAGCTTTTTAAAATGGGATGACGCAAAAAAACCCAATGAGACATGGCTCACCCTGGACATGTAGTTGGTGCTAAACTTTTGAACCATGTCTACGGACAACCAACAGAATAGAGTTGAATTGGGTGTGATATGGGTGATACCCCCCCCCCCCCTTCATGTAGGCTACAGTCCACATATTGCGCTGTTTGAGAGGAGCTGCCTGAATGCGTGGAATGCGATCCTTCGTGGTCTGCAGGAAATTCAGCGGACAGGTTGAGGGAGAAGTCCTGGGGGAGGAATATCAAATTACGCGCCCCCCCCCCCCTAAAACACACACACACACACACACACACACACACACAACACACACACACCCACACACACACACAGAAAAAAGGGAAAGCTAACCCTAACCCACAGAGAGAAAAGTTCTGCAACTGCACGTATACTGATTCCATTGACATTCCAGTTGTTGAGTCATCAGCTGTGGATCAGTGGACAAGCTCTTTACCCTCACAGGGTTGTTGGGGGGGGGCATGGGAGTTTGCCCATCCAGTCTACATGTGCTTTGTGGACATGGAGAAGGCTTATGACCGTGTCCCCCGGGGAATCCTATGGGGAGTACTACGGGAGTATGGGGTACCGGGGCCGTTGGTACGTGCCATTCGGTCCTTGTACGAACAAAGTGCGAGATGCGTCCGTATTCTCTGTGTTGGACTCCGCCAAGGTTGCCCCTTGTCACCGATTCTGTTCGTGATCTTCACGGACAGAATCTCAAGGCGCACCCGAGGTGAGGAGAGTGTCCGGTTTGGGGACCTCAGAATTGCATCTCTGCTCTTTGCAGATGATGTGGTTCTGTTGGCTACATCAGACCGTGACCTCCAGCATGCACTGGGGCGGTTTGCAGCCGAGTCGGGAGTGAGTTGCTGCCTCAAGTGAAGGAGTTCAAGTATCTCGGGGTCTTGTTCACGAGTGAGGGCAAAATGGAGCGGGAGATGGACAGACGAATTGGTGCAGCGTCTGCAGTAATGCGGGCGCTGTACCGGTCTGTTGTGGTGAAGAGGGAGCTGAGCCGGAAGGTGAAGCTCTCGATTTACTGGTCCATCTACGTTCCAACCCTCACATATGATCCGCAGGGTGGAGATTGGGTGAGGAGCTCAGACATCCGGAGGGAGCTCGGAGTAGAGCCGCTGCTCCTCCGCGTCGAAAGGAGTCAGCTGAGGTGGTTCGGGCATCTGATTAGGATGCCCCCCGGGCGCCTCCCTTTGGAGGTTTTCCGGGCACGTCCAACTGGGAGGAGACCCCGGGGCAGACCCAGAACCCGCTGGAGGGATTACATATCTCGTCTGGCCTGGGAACGCCTCAGGATCCCCCAGGAGGAACTAGAGAGTGTTGCTGGGGAGAAGGAAGCCTGGGGGGCCCTGCTTAGCTCAGCTGAAATATTGTGCCATGAAGGAATGGCAGTTCTATGGAAGCACACACACCAACGCACACATACACTCAGAGAGAATTCTGTAAATGATTACACCAGAGCTATGCACTATTGTTCCTGGTTTGGAACACATCCTCAATTTGAAACGAGTTACAGATGGGATGACATTGCCATGGTAACAGTATAACAGAATCGCCTGTGTTCTGTACATACACCTGCACAAATACAATAAAGCACCGTTTTAAGTCACAACATTGCTTCGGAATACAAATGATGGCGTTTGAGGTGTCCAATAGATTCAAGATTCATGATTCAAGAAGTTTAATTGTCACACTTACTGTACACTTACAGGATGTGCAGTGAAATGAAGAAGTGGCGATGCCCAGCGGAATGTGCAAAAGAACAATGCAATACAAATAACATGAATTGGAGGGATCAGATCACATGATTGCATGTAGGCCTATGTATGTATGTATGTTACACTGAGCAAAAAATAACACTTTTGTTTTAGCTCCAATTTTTCTCTCGAATTTTGTTCACAAACTTGTGAGTGTTAGTGAGCACTTCTCCTTTGCCGAGATAATCCACCCACCTGACAGGTGTGGCATATCAAGATGCTGATTAGACAGCATGATTATTGCACATGTGTGCCTTAGGCCACTCTAAAATGTGCAGTTTTATCTTGAAAAGAGACATTTATAGGCACAGAAGTATGGATTTCACAGATATGCAGGGGGGGGGGGTCAGAAAACCAGTCAGTATCTGGTGTGACCACCATTTGCCTCACGCAGTGCAACACATCTCCTTCGCATGGAGTTGATCAGATTTTTGATTGTGGCCTGTGGATAATTGGCAGGAACTGGAACACGCTGTCGTATACGTTGATCCAGAGCATCCCAAACATGCTCAATGGGTGACATGTCCGGGGAGTATGGAGGCCATGCAAGAACTGGGATGTTTTCAGCTTCCAGGAATTGTGCACAGATCCTTGCAACACGGGGCCGTGCATTATCATGCTGCAACATGAGGTGATGGTGGTGGATGAATGGCACAACAATGGGCCTCAGGATCTTGTCACAGTATCTCTGTGCATTCACAATGCCATCAATAAAATGCACCTGTGTTCGTTGTCCGTAGCATATGCCTGCCCCATACCATAACCCCACCCCCACCATGGGCCACTCTATTCACACGCTGTCTGCCCGGTACAGTGAAAACCGGGATTCATCCGTGAAGAGAACACTTCTCCAAAATGCCAGACACCATCGAAGGTGAGCATTTGCCCACTCAAGTCGGTTACGACGACGAACTGCAGTCAGGTCAAGACCCCGGTGAGGACGACGAGCATGCAGATGAGCTTCCCTGAGACGGTTTCTGACCGTTTGTGCAGAAATTCTTTGGTTATGCAAACCAATTGTTGCATCAGCTGTCCGGGTGGCTGCGGTCTCAGACGATCTTGCAGGTGAAGATGCCGGATGTGGAGGTCCTGGGCTGGCGTGGTGACACGTGGCCTGCGGTTGTGAGGCCGGTTGGATGTACTGGCAAATTCTCGGAAACGAATTTGGAGACGGCTTATGGTAGAGAAATGAACATTCAATTCACAGGCAACAGCTCTGGTGGACATTCC
Organism: Coryphaenoides rupestris; assembly: GCA_002895965.2. Taxonomy (NCBI): domain Eukaryota; kingdom Metazoa; phylum Chordata; class Actinopteri; order Gadiformes; family Macrouridae; genus Coryphaenoides; species Coryphaenoides rupestris. The sequence continues at coordinate 278,268 of PIJE02000282.1, read as the reverse complement.
TGCAGTCAGCATGCCAATTGCACGCTTCCTCAAAACTTACAACAACTGTGGCATTGTGCTGTGTGATAAAACTGCACATTTTAGAAGAGTGGCCTTTTATTGTGACCAGCCTAAGGCACACCTGTGCAATAATCAAGCTGTCTAATCAGCGTCTTGATATGCCACACCTGTCAGGTGGATGGATTATCTCGGCAAAGGAGAAGTGCTCACTAACACAGATTTAAACAAGTTTGAACAAAATTTTAGAGAAATAGGCCTTTTGTGTACATAGAAAAAGTCTTAGATCTTTGCTTGCAACTCATGAAAAATTGGAGCTAAAACAAAAGTGTTGCGTTTATATTTTTGTTCAGTGTATGTTGACTCCAGAAGTATTGATTGCATATTGAGTATTATAAATGTACAAGTAAGTACAAGTAAGTAAGGGAAGATACACACGTGCGGGCAACAGTAGCAGAAATAGCCAGAGTTCACAGTCCTGATGGCCTGTGGAAAGAAACTGTTTTAGTCTCTGTTCTTGCAGCGTGACTGCGGAGGCACTTGCCTGACCGCAGCAGCTGGAACAGTTCATTGTTGGGGTGGTGAGGATCCTTCACAATCCCACAGGCTCTGGTTCGACACCTCCTGGAGTACAGGTCCTGCAGGGATCTATAGAATAAATCATGCCAACATGGGGCAGTGGGAACATTCAAGGCTGCCTGGAACCCTTTAGACAAAGGGGATTTGTCGTGGCTTGTTCACACCCCATACACAGGAATGACGCTGCTTGTTTTTTTTTTAATGCTGAGACATTTTCTGCTGAAGTTTCCCGGTGGTGAAAGCTTACACCGTCACTTAGGTGCTGTGTGCCTGAAAGATTCAATCATCACTCTCAAGATTCAAGATTCAATCTCTTTCTTGCCAAGTACAATTGAATGCTTACTCCCCATTCGCTTCTGCACTATTCTTCTAAACAAATTCTAAACAACTCGTAGTATTACTATTACTATTACTATTACTATTAGTAATAGGACCTAGAAGTACAGTAAAATGTTTCCTTCTGAACAGCCATCTTATAATGACATAATAACATAATAATAACATAAATACTAAAACTCTCTCTCTCTCTTATTTTCCATGAAACTTACCCCTGATACCTTAGACGCCGCTGTGTGTGTAATGTAATGTTTGTGTTTATTTGCGATGTGGGCCCATAGACGCAGTGGACCGCTGACCTCTGACCTCTGAGTAGGGCAGGATGCTGGCGTTTTGCCACCCTGTGTGGGCCTGTGTTTGTGTTGGCTGTGTGTCATGTGTGTGTGTGTGTGTGTGTGTGTGTGTGGCCAAGCCCTTGCGGCTCGGAGGCCTCAAGTGGCGAGTGGAGGGTTTTTCAACATGGTTTATCAATAGGAAGTGGAAGGAGGAAGTGAAGTCACATCACTCACACTGCAGACATACAGTATAACCAGACCACCATTCCTCCTTCGCTCATTTGTTGGTGAAACATGTTTCATATTCATAATAGCGGGGTGAACCACAAAAATACCACAAAACACCCTGAGGTCCTCATCATGACACAATACTCAGAACAGTGGATGGGCGGGCCTCCTTTCTCATAATTAGTCTGAGTTTACTGCACATTACTCATTGCAGTTTCTGTATCCCTCCCTTCCCCTCTTTCACACTCTGTGTGTGTGTCTCTCTCTCTGCAGATGAACATCTACGACAGCAGCGACCGACTCTCGGACTCCCTGGCCGACGACCAGACGGAGGGGGATGGGGAGGAGGTGGAGGAGCGAGTCGAGGGGGAGGAAGAGGACGAGTCGGGGTCCAGGGACAGCGATGGGACCACCGCGGCCCCCGTCAGCTTCTCGAACTTCTCCTCATCCCTGCGGGCGGTGGTGCGCATCCGGCAGAAGTACCTGGCCATGAAGAAACGCCGGCTGGAGATGTCGCAGGCGTTCGGCGGCGGGCCCTGCCCTCTGTCGGGGGCGCCATCGCGCACCAGCCCCAAGATCTTCACCTTCGACGGGATGATGCCCTCGGCGATGTCGGCTGCACCCGAGCGCAAGAGGAAGAGGAGGAAGAGGCGGGTGATGTATCCCACCGGAGGGAGCCGCCGGGCACCGCCCAAACAGGAGTGGAGCCGCGCCAAGTACTGCCTCTACCTGCTGTGTGCCATCGTCTTCCTGCAGGTAGGACGGGGGGGGGAGGATAGGGTAGGAGAACAAAGGCCCTGCTGTGTCCAAACTCAGCGTGGCACAGATCAAACATTTCAAAAAGAGATAGCAATCGACCCCAATAGTGCGGAACACCGCCTTGTTTGCCACAGTGCATCTGGTGTCGAGATTATATGAAATGATAGAGGCAACTCCATTGAGATGATCCAACTCAATGCAACCGGATGGACGGTTACACCCACAATTTTTGAAAACATTGGATCATGATTGTATGTAAATATACCGTATACTGTGAATTGAGTTTAGATATGTACTATGGATGTATACTCACACCCTTACTCCATACAATGAGAAACGTGATGAAACTGAATATGCTGTATGTCACTTTGGATAAAAGCATTGGAATTGACTAAATATTAGTCGTATAGTAGATGAGCTCTGCGGGTATCAAGCAGCCAAGTCCAGGCCATTAATGCTTTCGATTGACATGAACCATAACCTAAAAACAATCATTAAAATACCCAAAAAATTGTTGAAAAAGAAAAAGTAAGTATAAATAAAAGTATGCAAGTGCTTGAACAAAAGAAAACACAGTAATTAAAACAATTCTAATACAATATATAATTACAAAAAACACACCCACATACAATATGTCCCGTAAATAATAAAAACAACATAAAATAGAAAATGACGTCCAAGAATAAACATGGTAAATCCTGACACTGTGGGTTTCTCCCCCACTATGTGTGCAGGTGTACAACGCCATAGAGAACCTGGACGACCACGTGCTCCGCTATGACCTGGACGGCCTGGAGAAGACCCTGCGGAGGGAGGTGTTTGGCCAGCGGGGGGCGGTAGAGGGTCTGCTGGCGCTGCTCCAGGACTACCTGTCCACCTATGTCCACAACAAGCCCCTGGTGCTGTCCGTGCACGGCCCCACCGGCGTGGGCAAGAGCCACCTGGGCCGCCTGCTGGTGGGCCACTTCCGCACGGTGATCGGCGAGCCTCTGGTGCTGCAGTACTATGTCCTGCACCACTGCCCCCTGGAGGCCGACGCGTGGCACTGCGCCCGCGCCCTCTCCATCATCGTCGCAGAGACGGTGGAGCGCGCCGAGGAGGAGGAGAAGATCCCGCTGTTCGTGTTCGACGAGGCCGAGCACCTGCACGGCGAGATCCTGGACGCGCTGCTCGACCTGATGTCGTCCAAGCGCTCCAATGAGTACCTCAACGCAATCTACCTGTTCCTCAGCAACCTGGGCCACGCCCACATCACCCGCCACCTGCTGCACAACTCGTCCAGCGTGGGCGCGGCGGCGGGAGGGAGGGCAGGGGGGGAGGGGGGTGGGCGGTCACCATGGCAGCCTGGCGCGGGAGCTGGCGCCGGTGCTGCGCGACACGCTGGAGAAGCTGCACCCGCTGTGGCCGCTGGCGGACATCTTGCCCATGGGCCTGCTGGAGAAGAGCCACGTGATGGAGTGCCTCCTGGACGAGATGACGGGCGAGGGCTTCTACCCGGACCACCAGCACATCGAGCAGCTGGCGGGGGAGATGGAGTACTATCCCGCCGTGGGGGAGCGGCAGTACGCCCGGACGGGATGCAAACAGGTGGTGGCCAAGGTCAACCTGCTGTGACCTCCCAGCAGGGGCGTACCCAGCCAGGTGGAGAGGGGGGGGGGGCTGGGGGGTGGTACCATGGCCCCCTCCCCAATCTCTCCAACTCACTAAATCTCTTTGAACTTGGAATTGAAGTTGAAGTCAATCAAAATCCAGAGAGAGTGTGCGCATTGTGTTTTAACTACACTATTTTGTATTGTAATGGTTTTTCAGTGCCTCTTTCCTGTGTTATGCTGGGCCACCCTTCCTAAAATGAGTCTGGACGCCACACCGCTGCCTTCCAGCTAGGAAAGAACGGGGATCAATCCTGAACATTTGTTTTACTAACTACTCATGGGGGTTTCACAGACATGTCGATGATCAAAACCACCAGTCGACACTGTGCACCGTTGTAGACTTCCGTGGTTTTTGTGTACTTTTTAGGGAGTAGTTGTCGATGATTTAAAAACGCAGCAGTGAATTGCCCTGCTACTAATAAACTGTGAACTCTGAACGCGGACGCCAATACTTAAGTAAGTAGACCAGAGTTCTTCTCAGGAGAATGCATTTGTTCTGTGGGATTAAGGCTGGAGTTTATCAATGATGCCCTTGCCCTTGCTGTGTGTGCATAGGCGACTCAACTTGACCATACCGGAGGAATGAATGTGTGTCTGAATGTTGAAGGATATTAAAATCAATTTTCTTTCCCTTTCAGCCCACAACTTGAATGCATCATTGATCAGATCAGTTTTACGTTTTCCCAACCAGTCTATACATTACAATGAGCCACAAACAAAAACACCAGAACACCAGATATATTGAGACATTGTGTTTTTTATTATTATTCTTAGAATTCCCTTAACATTGGAAAAATGAGGTACTGTGTCCAAACAATAAAGAAACAACGAGCCACCGGCATTATGACAACACAATATGATGTATGATTTTTTTTGTACTCCCCCAACAAAAGAAAGGATAGTGATGTTGTAATGTCTTCGTCACCACAGACGGCTATAGAAAGAACTGCATGGCATGTGCACACACACACACACACACACACACACACACACACACACACACACACACACACACACACCACACACACACACACACACACCACACACACACACACACACACACACACACACACACAACACACACACACACACACACACACACACACACACACACACACACACACACACACACACACGTACGTTTTGGTCTTAAAACGCGGGAAACATTCGAATAGAGTGATGACGGCAAAGCGTTGAGTTAGCAATACGGAAGCAAAAACACTTAACACTTAACTTCGTTAACGATATTAAATATCCTCTTGGCGACATTTCTTTTGTGACCCGATGTGCCAACCGAAATATAGACGAAACCAACACTGTAAGGAATGCCAACTAACTACATATTAACTTACGCTAGGATCCTACTGTCTTGGTTTCATCTATGTCACTCATTTTGGAGAAAGGTTAACAAAGACAGTGTTTTGATTCCCTTTCGTATTTTTCCCCCTCCGTGAACTTGGAAACTTGAAATATATTTGTTTCATCGAGGTCAAAAAGCGACAGCATATTTTTTTGTGATCTCACAAATGGAACACTCCACTGGGCGCTAATGTTATCGCGGCAGGTCAACCGGGGTTTACTGCACATTTATCATTTCATTTCTGTATCCCTCCCTTCCTCTCTCTCACACTCTGTGTGTGTGTGTGACCCCGGTTGGCGGGGGTGTAACCGCCGGCAAACGAAAAAACGACATTGAAAATGAAAACCAGCAAAGTCAACAAATGGCCGCCTCTAAAACAAATGTTTTCAGATTTTTCTTGAACTCAAACCAAAGACAGCACCATTTTTTTTCTATTTAACCAAGCGGTCAAGCGAACTCTCTACGTTTTGTTCCATTCAGACATGCTTGTTTCAGAACGGACTACTAGGAGGGGGGGGGAATACGACGTTGACACCGATCACTAAGCAAGCCGCACCCTCACCGAGATAAATGTGGCCGCTTCGTAAAAAAAGAAGAAGTGGGAAACGTTTCACAATCGTAAATATAATATCCATAATGTCGACACGCACACACACATATACAAACACAAACACACGCGCGCGCACGCACAACTTCGACTGTCGTCGGCCCTTCCTTGCGACAGTTTCACCGCGATGCTGTGATGACTGGACTATTTACCGCCAAACTGCTCCGTTCACAATGTGTATATGTGGGGGGGGGGTTAGAAGAAAGAGGGGCTGATAGAAGCCAGGAGATGGGGTGGAGAGGAGGGTACTAGTGAGTCTGTGGACGGATGGAGAAAAAGAGTGTAGGGACCATGGGGCCCTTCGGGGGGGCGCCACTGCCGACCGGGCAGGCGGGGGGCTGGCTGGTGGTTTCAGGCCTCCAGCTCGAAGCCCATGCCCACTTTGTGTCCGCCGGCGTTGAAGTTCTTCCCGTCGATCAGGGCCGAGAGGGTGATCTTCACACCTGCGGAGACACGGGTTTGATGAATTTTCTAACCCTGTGTGTGTGTAGCAGAAAAATTGCACCCCCCCCCCCCACGGTTTCATCTATGACATTTACATTTAGCGGGCTAATACATTTACAAAAGAGTACATTTAACTGCTGGAGCCGACCCGGTCTTTGTCCGTCTCTTTGAACGACATTTGAACGAGCCCATCGGACCGTTTCCGAGAATGTACAAAATTGTATTTGGTATACAGTATACAGCGATGGATGCGGATAGACACAATGCGTCGTAAAGAAAAAGAGTACCTGGCCTGAGACTCTGGGTGTATCCCACACCAATGAGACTGGCATTGTTCACTTTGGCCTGCGGGGGTGGGGGGGAGGGGGAGTAGAGGTAGAATCGGGGAAACATGTGAGAAGAGGGAGAGAGACATCGTTTGCACCAATAGCGACTTCGCAATCTTCGCAATCGGCGCCGCAGACGGAGCAAGGCCCCAGTCACTCATAGGCTCCGCCCACACTGGGAAAGCGCACAGAAGACGGAACGTAGGAAGCAGAAAAACCTGACAGACCCGACGGGCTTATGTGATATACAGTACGTTACGTTCTATGTAACACCCTTATTGACTTGATAGTTTCACAGCTCAGCGCCACTGGAACCACCGAGCGTTGCTTTTATGACGCGTTCCGTTAGCTTGTTGATATATATATATATATAATATATATATATATATATATATATATATATGGCGCTCAGTTTGGCGGTCGTACCGAGATGGAGGCGTCCTTGTCCAGCTTGTACTTGGCGGCGATGCCGAAGCGGGTGTTGTTGCTGCCGGCCGTCCAGGCCAGGGTGACGGCCGTCTCCAGGTCGTCGTTCACCTTCTGGTAGACGGAGCCGCCGAACTCTGTGCCGTCATTACTGTGGAGGGTTGCATCGATCGTTAAGCGGGATACCTTGACAGAAACTTCACGCTAGTTGTTTTAACAGACGCTCTTAACCAAATTTGGGGGCAGTAGCTCAGGAGGTAAGAGCAGTTGTCTGGCAACAGGAAGGTTGCTGGTTCAATCCCCGGGCTCCGCCTAGCTAAGTGTTGAGGTGTCCCTGAGCAAGACACCACCTAACCCTAACTGCTCCTGACGTGTTGGTTGTTACCTTGCATGGTTGACACCGCCGTCGGTGTATGAATGGGTGGAATGTGAGACAACTGTAAAGCGATTTTGGATAAAATGCAATCCATTTACCATTTACTTCCACTCCAACGTATTATTCGCACCGCTCCTCTGCAATGACCGACTCTTTACTATTAAGTCATTTAGCAGATTCAACGGTAGCAGTTAACCCCTCCCCTCTCCCAAACTATTTGCGATTAAGTCAATTGAAGACACTTTAATCCAGTGTGATTGACAGTGAAAGTTAGACATATGCGTAATTGAGGAGTGGGTAGTGGTGGGTGAGGGCACCGTGCTCCAGAATGCCTCGTAGCAGGTAGGCTGCGTACATTGGGAGATTCAAACCCAGAACCTTTTGGCCGGGAGTCAAACACCCTCCCGCTACGGTTTAGCCATTTTAAGCCAATGCTTAGCCGAGGCGTGACTCAGACACACACGAGAAAGCATCTCGCTCAAGGAAGCATGCGCTGGGGGTCCGGACCCCAAAACCGGCATTGGTTTTCACGTTCCCAGGGAAATAGAATCAAGATTCAAGGTTCAAGAACTTTATTTATCACATACACATACAGGATATGCAGTGACATGAAATGTGGCGATGCTCAGTGGAATGTGCAAAAGAATACCGTAGATAACATGAATTGAATTCAGAATTTATCAGAATATTTATAATATTCACAGTAAATACTCACACGTTGGTGTGCAGCTGGAAGTCTCCGGCGATGCGCGCCAGGGCGAAGTTGTTCTGGGTCAGCTTGGACTTGGCCGTGTCGAAGGCCATCTGGTAGCCGGCCAGCCAGCCCTCATAGCCCAGCACGGCGGCGGCGTGCACCACGGGGCCCTCGAAGTCCACGTCGCAACCCACGTTGACGAAGTCCCGCTTGTAGCCCGCCTTCAGCTTGCCGCTCTTCTTGCTAGATGGCGGGTAAAACAAACAAGATTTGTTTAGAAAAAAAAATACATCCAATGCATAAATAAACGACCCGCTGACCCGGCGGTAGTGTGACTCAGGACAGAAACGTTTGTTTTCCGTTGAAGTCACGCAGCGGGTTATTATGTAGGCTTACACCCACGGGGAGCGCAAACACACACACACACACACGAATGAAACCAAGGAACGTGAACAGGCTGATGTGATAGACGGACGTGGGTAGCCACCGTATGTTGTCGTTGTGTGTGTGTCGTATGACTAATGTGTAAATAACACTTAATCAGGCCGGAGGTGAGACTCACCCTGTGTTTGGTACGAAAGACGTATCCAAAGCAACCTTCAGCCCTTGCGCCAACTGCAAGAAAGAGAGAAAAAAAACCAATTGCAGAAACACATTCATCACTTCCTTTCATCTGACACACCCCTCCATGCGGTATTTAAACGAAACAATAAAAGCGTGATTACACTAGCCATGTTTCCACCGCAGGAACTAGGAATCTTTGGAGGAACTAACTAGGAACCAGGGTCTAAATTAAGTAACGGGCTCGTTTTACCCTCAAAACAGTCCCTGCTCAGAGGCAAGTACTTTCCAAAAGTTCAGGAACTTTGAAGGTGAATGTGGGGTGTGAAGCGGCATTTTCCAATAAGAATTGCTTGAAACAGACTGGATTCAACCCTCAACCTCCTATAGCCTCCTGAAGACAAGCTTATGCTCTGTCCTTTCACCAAAATATATTATGTATTTAGGATTTCATTTATTTTTATTAGTTTCTTTTTTTTTTTTTACCCAAGTGGGAAAAAGTGTAGCGAATAGCAGTTCACGGATGTCCCACGAAGTGGGAGGATGTAGGTGTGCATTTGGAACGTTCTTCAATACACCTATGTTTTTGAAGACTTTTGTCAATTTTTCACACGTCACCAGACACATTTGCCTAATTTTAGTGGGAACGCTGACAGCAACGGCCTGAAGGAACTTTTTTTGTTCCTGAAAAGTAGTTCCTGGGACTAAAGGTTCCGGGTACTTTTGGTGTTTTTGGTAGAAATGCGGCTATTTACATTTAGGGTATTTTAGCAGGTGCTTTTGTTCAAAGCGACTGAAACAACAATATATTGCCAACGATGGTACAGAACAATTTAAATAGAACAAGTTTCAAGCTCTTCCATAATTGCTAGGTTAATAGAACACGTTTAAAAGCTTCAAGCTCATAACAAGCAAGGCTACGTTCAAGCTCATAACAAGCTAGGCTAACCCCTTGCTGGTAAACGGTGCGCGGTAAGCTAGGGGTAGCTACAACGGGGGCTCCAAGGCGGCAGCACCCACCTGGTCCTCCACGGTGACCTCGGTGGCCAGGGTGTTGTCCGTGTTCCACTTCTGGTTGAAGCTCAGGCCCAGCTCCTTCATCTTGTACTTGGTCTCCAGGCTTCCCGCCGCCTTGCCGGTGTCCGTGTTGCTGGAGCCGGACGTGTTGAACTCCTACAGCGGGAAAAAGCTTTCGTTAATGGTGACGTGACTCCCTGTCCCGATGCACCGTACCAAAGAGGATAGCACGGGTGCGGGAACATTCACGTTGTCGTTGCAGGATCGGGTGGGGTGGGGGAGGTTGGGAGTTGTTAGGATGCATGTGGAATGTTAAATGGTTGAAACAAACAAAGAAATGTATAATAAGATAGGATAAAGGGGAAGTTTGTGAATGAGAAGAGAACGTTTGGACGGATCGGACGAATCACCTCGGACGGATGTGAAGTTAAAGCGTCAAAGAATATTCAAATGAAGTGAAAACATCCTCAATTCTAAAAAAATTAAAAAACATTTTCTTCATCACAAATGTGTGCACATGGTCTGACTCGCAGAGAGACACACCCCCCCTTTGTTTTAATCTAAAAATCATCAACATCATTCCATTCAGTTGTCGAAAAACAAAAAACGAAATGCATACATTTGACCGGCATGCAGAAAAAGCGGACCCTCGGTGTAAACCCGGGTCTTAATGGATTAGCCTGAGTAGGAAGCTAACGTGTAGTGAAAGTCTTGTACCTGCGCTCTGTTTGATTACAACCCAACATCTGCTGTAAACACGCCGCTCTCTCGCAGCTGCGCGTCTGTCAAACAAATGCGGGTGATTTAAAAGCGGGGAGTGTGCTTCTAATCGCCGGCAACTTCAACAATTGTGTCTTTTCAATGTGATTCATAACCATTTCAAATGTCAGCAACACATTTTTTTTTTTTTAAACACAAAATGATGCGCAATACTCAGACATTCACTGTTAAATAATAACAACGAAGCGTACTGAGGCTCACATTGATGAAAAACTGGCATTCCAACTGAAAATGACAAATGATGAAAAGAATGAATGGGTTAGGATTAATGACAACAACATCAATGATGAAGAAGACATCTAAAAAAAAAAAAACCCTGAGGTTGGCCATTTTATGCAAAATAAATCACAAGGAGAGAAAGATAGGGGAAAAGGAAAACACAAAGTGGTCCCGTGGCGTGCGTGCACACAGGTTACCCAGAGCGGTTCGGTTGTGACACCAGATCTTACCATCTACATTACAGCCAAGGGGGTGGGGGGTGGGGGGTCCGTGATGGGAGGCAGCAGAGTGGAGATAGAGCCAGGGTTAGCAGAGACAGGGAGAGAGCGAGAGAGTGAGAGAGACAGACAGACAGGCCTCCAGTCTGTCTGTCTGGCTGTCTCTCGAACAGAACCAACCACGCTCGACCTCAGGTGACACCAGTTCCCCTGAAAGCTTTGAATCAGCATGGGGTTAGGAATTCAGGAGTTATGTGTGGACTAATGGGGGGGGGGGGGTGAGTTCATGATCCAGGGAGCAGTGGGCAGCCGGGTCTGGCCATAGGGGTATGGAGGTGTGAAGGTGAAGGTACGGTCCAGCCATGGTGAACGCATAGCAGGGTCTCTCTCTCTTTACTTACCACTCCACTCTGCGACTTGGTCTTCAGGTCCAGCTTCACCACGCCAAAGCCTGACATGGTTAGGAAGAGGAGAACGAATAAAGTTAAACGGTATTCAATGCATATTCAGAGAAGAAACTCATTCTAAAGATGCCATGTCATGTTATGCCGACAGTCTCCAAAGTGAACCCCTGCCAATGGTGGATAGGTTAGACCAGGGGTGCCCAATACATCGATCGCGATCGACCGGTTGATCGCAAAGGAAGTCCGGGTAGATCGCATTCCATTAAAAAGAAAATAGATGTGATCATTCATCGGATGAATGATAACAGAATTTAGTGGGGACGCTGGGGACATGTCCCCAACAATATCCAGCGATATCCATCCCCCCCCCGCCCTCCCGGATCAGAACCGCAAATTAACGGAGCCCCCCCTCCCCCATCAGAACTGCGAATTAACGCCGCCCCCATCAGAACCACGAATTAACAGAGCCCCCCCCCTCCGCCATCAGAACCGCGAATTAACGGAGCAACCCCCCCCCTTTTTATATGAAGTATACTCGGGATATATTTTGCATTTTTAGTGTAGGTGGATCATTTTGGCTTGGTCATTTTAAAAGTAGCTCGCAAGTTGAAAAAGTGTGGGCACCCCTGGGTTAGACCATTTGGCAGGTAAAAAAAGATGTGGGGGGGTTATATAATTAAAATTGTATATAATTCAACATTAGATAAACCGGTAGATTTTTCACTCCGGCAGATAAAAACAAATATTAAGAATATTAAAAGCGTGGATCTTGACTGATATGGCCAATGTATTTGCCCCCCAAAAAAAATATTTTTTAAATGCTATTTTAATATAAATAAATAGAGAAAGACAGTGAAGTTTGAACTACACTCCGAGGCTCCGTTCCATTTATTGCTATGGCAACCACATGAATATTATATTTATATATGTATAAATATAAGAATCTTGAGTTTTGAATAAGCCAGCCTAATTAGAATTCCCACAATTATCGTGACAATGCATTTTTCCACATGGCCCCACGGCCTCTAGGGTATACAGTGCGGTAAAAAGTAAACAAACTGCAGACACAGGTGGGAAAAACACAAGAGACACACCCATTGCACGCATGCACACACACGCGTGTGCGCACACACGCATGTGCGCGCGCACACACACACACATGCGTGCGCACACTCACTACTCACCATAGCCCTTGCTAAAGACGTCTTTAGCAGACTTTCCCAGGTCTGAGTAGGATGGAGGGACGGCCATGATGCTGTAAATAAAAGAAACCACAAAGACGTTTCAATGAATGACTCATGAATGTCTGTTGTAATGTTTTCCTTCCTTCATTTCTATGCGTGCCGTCGTATTTACAATGTGGCTTTTCAAAAGAGAATCGTGACAAGGTGACGACGTCTTCTTCTGTGTTGATGGTTACTCCAGGTAAATGCTATTGTTATCATACACGTCACCGGTGGGGCTGGCCGGTAAGTCAATGTTATTGGCTTTTATTGTGGTAGTGGCTTTTGAGACCATCACATGTAATGCATTAGTAGGACCCAATGTTCTTAACACAGTTGAACATATCCTCCTCCTGCGGTTGGATGTCGGCCTAAACGCAGAAATGATCGTCTGTCATTATAATTGGATGATGTATGTGCCATAATAGTGACTAAATCTAAAATGAATCACACTTCTACAATGAAAACACACTCAAATCAACAGTCTATGAATGGCTTTAAGTTCTGTGAGCTGTTATCAGACAGTCCACAGCTTAACTCCATTCAAAAGCCCTGACCCATAGTCATACTAGTACTACAAAGGGTGCGTCATGGAAACACATACGCACACAAATACACTCCGCAGAGCAATAATAAGTGAACTTAGATAAGGCATATCAATAATAAGTGAACTTAGATATGGCATATCAATAATAAGTGAACTTAGATATGGCATATCAATAATAAGTGAACTTAGATAAGGCATATCAATAATAAGTGGACTCTCGTGCACTCCATTAAGACCTCAGATGTGTGTCTTGCAGTAGGCTGCACAGGCCTCAGTGGTCACTGGCACACACCATGGACCCTTCATCTAATAGAAAACACTAAAATGGACCTTGTTGTCTAATAGTCCATGGCCTCCCCCACCCCCTAATAATACTAATGTGACTGTGGGCCTGTTGAGGGTGACCCATCTGGCGGCTGCAGACCTCAGCCAGAACAAAGGACAAGCCAGCAGGCCTGAGGAGGGAGAGGTGTGGCGGGGCTTAGTGAGGGACCGTTAGATAAGGCAAACCCAACCTTAATATTTGGTCAATAGTAGCTGCTGCGATGATAAGGAGCCTTGTTGGCTGATGTTCGTGTGTGTGTGTGTATATATATATATTGGTTAAAATGACAGCAAACAAACCAAACACACAGACATGTATCAACCCAGCTGCAGCCCAGTAGGCCTAGAAGCACTTTGAAGCAAAAATGCAGTGAAAAAGATGCTGGAAAAACAAGCCCCAACAAACACACACACACACTCAGATACAACACTAGACACAGTACACCGGGACCTACCAGGACGAACGAACGAACGTTGCATAAATCGCTATTATATAACAGCCCAGCGCTAACGGTACTGCACTCACTTACTAACCTTGGAGCGAATTAAAGCGACACTTTTAGCGTCGCAAATCAAAGACCATATCCATTTCGAATCATTCACTTTATCATCGTATGACACATGCCAATTCATGAGATGCGTACCAGTCAGTGCAAGAGAGTAGTTGTTTAGCAGGGGGGCGGGGGGGGAATCTGCAGGCCGTTCTGATGCTGCCGCCGCTGCTGCTGCTGGTGGGAATGACAGCTAGCTTAGCGCACACAGGGCACGCTGAAGGAGGACACACGGCGCATTGCGCACTCTCAGCTGGCGTCCTCGTCAGCTGCAGCAGCAGAAAAAAATACAACTGTTGCTACGGCTGATTGACTCATAACATGTGAATAGACCCCCCCACACACACACACACACACACACACACACACACACACACACACACACACACACACACACACACACACACACACACACACACACAATGTGTCACCAGAGAGTCTTCATATAGCTTCTCCTTGGCTTATGTACTGTTTTTCAAAAGCTGGAAAACAGTAATTTACCTGGGTCATCAAGGCTAACATAGCGGCAGACTAAACCAAGAGTTTTGTTGAGTGTGTGTGAGGGTAGACCTTGCTCTTCTGGTGGAGACTGTCTCAAAGCTTGTACAAGTATTTAGTGAAAGAGATATTTACAGTCAATGTTATATAAATATTCTATATGTATATAGCCATATTCTAATTTTGCCAGTCATATGAATTGTCAATTTATCTGTAATACATTATCTAACATTCGACTGATGGGTTGAAGTCATTCAGTTGGTCACTGTTTATTACAATGCACTTTCTTTATTACACTGTACTATGTATGCATTGTTCATTGGTTGAACAAGTTCATCATCAAGACACAACATATCAGGTCACCTTGTGTCCTTGACTCCTTCACACCATACTCAATCCATAATACTACTACTTTGTAAAAGTATGCTAAGATATACTACATACACTACACAAATACTACTAATAATAGGCCTACACGTCTCAATTACTCAATGGCAATAGTGAAAGATTCGTTTTGGATTGAACGAATTAACCAGTGGGCTAATTACGTCATGGTAGCTGTTGAACCTGGGAGCAAAAGAGTGTGTGGTGTGGTGTGGTGTGGTGTGGTGTGGTCGAGAGACTTGTGTTGCAATTCCAGTGTGCGTCTGCAGACGGGACATTTATGCTTCATGCATATGACAACATTTCTCTCAATCTTTGCAATTGTTGCTCAATGGACTCTGCAACTAATACCTTATTATAGCCCAAATCAAATGATTTCAAGTAATGTACATTGCCGTAGCCATAGTATATTGCACATTGTACTTGTCAGTCTGGCATGGCCCTGCTGGAATAGCTAAGAGGTGCCTGAACGTGTGTGTAAACGCAGGAAACGCTTTTGCATGGGGGGGCCCTCAGACCCCCGTTGTAGGCTGCCTCCCCTACCGTCATAATTCTTCCTACGCCCTTGCGGAGTGATCTCGTGTCTAGCGGTTTGTCGTGTTCTCTGGGTGATGACGCGGCACACATTTATGGGACGAAGTAACAAATATGAAACCCCCCTGAACGGGACCCTCACTATCACCCTTCTTTAGTCGTAGGTGTTGCAAACTACAGCAAGAGACCAAGACCACTTGCAGAGCAGAGGCATCCCGCTCCGTGACGTATGTTAGGAGTTGGTAGCCTAACTTTTCAAAGAGCTAAACTGCAATGCAACGAGATCGATCGGTTTTTAAACACACGACAATGGAGCGGTGCGTGTGTCACAATCTACAATTGACGTTGTTGTTGTTGTTGTTGTTGTCGTTGTTATTGCAAGAGCCTGCTCTCAGGGTGATGCAACTTTTCGGGTTTGTGCTTCACGGTATTTCCTTTCTAAAACGCTCCTTTTGTCAATAATGAGTTGCGATACAATGGAGATGATTCATCACAGCCGATATACACAAAGTAGCCTCCACGTCGTCGTTACGTTTCACTGCACTCTCCTCAACACCATTCTCGTCTCACCAGTCCAGTACCGTTTAGTCCCCCTGTCGAAACGCGTCCACATGAAGTAGTAGTAGTGGTCGTAGTGGTACTTTTATGAAACTTCATGACGATCAAGTGTAACCTAAGGGTGAATCAATGAACTTACCTGCCATGATAGCTTTGCCGGGGTGTGTGAGCTTGGCTTTCCCCGACGGAGCAGCAGCAGCCAGACACTGGGGTCTGTGGAAGGGGTTCACAAACGCTGGACCTCCAGACATGGTAGCGGTAAGCCTGCTTCTTATTAATTAGTTGCTCGGACCGACGTGTGTAGTAGCAGCAGCTCGGGGGCTTGGGTCTGCGGTCATGCACGGCGCTGGTGGTGGTAGTGCTGGTGCTGCTGGTGCTGCTGGTGCTGGTGGTGCATTATGTGCAAAAAGAAAAGTGGCAGTGCGCTTAAATACAAAGTCCTACTCAAAGTGGACCATTGGACTTCGGTACTGTTCAAACTTCCAGACTTTTGACAGTAAAAGTTCCCGTCGCCCGTCCAGATGTTGTTGGATGTGCTGGCTGGCGGGGCGTGTCTTCCTCGTGGACACGCCCCCCCTCGTAGATTTAAGGAGGCGCGGAGGGGAACGCAACGTGAGAAAATGATGAGGCAATTCGATTGTGCAAAATGCAATATTTCCACGCAATTACAATTGCCCCAATAATAAATGATGAAATGGGAAAAAATGTGTTTATTATAAATTATGTAGTTGTATTCTCTAATATACTTTCCACATCTATTACATGCGAGAGTATATTATAAGAAAAATCCATAAGGGCCCATGGTGGAAACCTGAGAGCTCACCTGGTCCCTGTAAAACCCCTTGCTCAACCAGTTTTTCCCCCAAAAAAATTGTATGTAGATCGTACTGAACTGGAGTAGACAGGCACATATTCTACTATGGTTCTTTGGTATTACACACTGTTGCTTAGTCATAGTCATTATCTCAATAGTCATTTGAAAGGACATGTTGGCTATAGGCCTTCAGGCAACAGAAGCATCAAGGTAAAGTCACATAAAACAAACACAAGCAATTAAAAGAATCTGAACTATTATCAAATAAAAATCCAAAAAAGTCTATGCAGTCCAACCTGAATATAACGCAGGCAGCCTGCTTTTAAAAAATAATAATTATTTAACCTTTATTTATCCAGGCAAGCAACTAAGAACAAATTCTTATATACAGAAGCAGCCTGACACGCCCCCCTCCCCCACCCCACCCGATCCTGCAACGACAACGTGAATGTTCCCGCACCCGTGCTATCCTCTTTGGTACGGTGCTTGCAAGAATAGGCTCTGCCACTTGGCATCTGTACAGAGAGTTAAATCAATAGCTGTGTGCAAAAATTGCTCCTCCTTTTGTTCATGAACAACAGATGTGTCCTCCGTCATTTAGGAGATATTTTAGACTACTACTTTGTTAGTCGAATCTAACTGCCCATTAAAGACACAAACCCAGGAAGTTGAGGGTGCTTTCTGGACAGTAAAGTTTTCAGGTTTCAAAATACACACGAGGGTACCATAAATGCATACTCATGCATCTTTGACCATGTATGAGGCTTTCCAATATTTCTAATATTTGGTTATTTTAATGATGGTTACGTAACAAACTGCCATGGACAGAGACTCATATGCATTTACTTCTGCCAATATTATCTGAGAGGATCATTTGTATTCTATATGGTATATTTTGTCATATATCCTCATTGTTATTATGAGCCCAACTTCACATTTAATCTTATTGTACAAGTATATTTTCCTACTCAAGTTCTCTCTCTCTCTCTCTCTCTATCTCTCTCTCTTTCTCTATCCACACCATGGTCTACACACACACACACACACACACACACACAATAAAATGTATTATATTTAAATATTTCACTTGTCAACTTGCGGTTTTGTACAGTTCATGTGCAGAAATACAATTTTAAACAGGCGATTTGCTTTCTCTTTCTCTTTTTTTGCTGTATATATATTTTTTCTTTTTAGTATTATTATTTAGAATACAAATGATCCTCTCAGATAATATTGGCAGAAGTAAATGCATATGAGTCTCTGTCCATGGCAGTTTGTTACGTAACCATCATTAAAATAACCAAATATTAGAAATATTGGAAAGCCTCATACATGGTCAAAGATGCATGAGTATGCATTTATGGTACCCTCGTGTGTATTTTGAAACCTGAAAACTTTACTGTCCAGAAAGCACCCTCAACTTCCTGGGTTTGTGTCTTTAATGGGCAGTTAGATTCGACTAACAAAGTAGTAGTCTAAAATATCTCCTAAATGACGGAGGACACATCTGTTGTTCATGAACAAAAGGAGGAGCAATTTTTGCACACAGCTATTGATTTAACTCTCTGTACAGATGCCAAGTGGCAGAGCCTATTCTTGCAAGCACCGTACCAAAGAGGATAGCACGGGTGCGGGAACATTCACGTTGTCGTTGCAGGATCGGGTGGGGTGGGGGAGGGGGGCGTGTCAGGCTGCTTCTGTATATAAGAATTTGTTCTTAGTTGCTTGCCTGGATAAATAAAGGTTAAATAATTATTATTTTTTAAAAGCAGGCTGCCTGCGTTATATTCAGGTTGGACTGCATAGACTTTTTTGGATTTTTATTTGATAATAGTTCAGATTCTTTTAATTGCTTGTGTTTGTTTTATGTGACTTTACCTTGATGCTTCTGTTGCCTGAAGGCCTATAGCCAACATGTCCTTTCAAATGACTATTGAGATAATGACTATGACTAAGCAACAGTGTGTAATACCAAAGAACCATAGTAGAATATGTGCCTGTCTACTCCAGTTCAGTACGATCTACATACAATTTTTTTGGGGGAAAAACTGGTTGAGCAAGGGGTTTTACAGGGACCAGGTGAGCTCTCAGGTTTCCACCATGGGCCCTTATGGATTTTTCTTATAATATACTCTCGCATGTAATAGATGTGGAAAGTATATTAGAGAATACAACTACATAATTTATAATAAACACATTTTTTCCCATTTCATCATTTATTATTGGGGCAATTGTAATTGCGTGGAAATATTGCATTTTGCACAATCGAATTGCCTCATCATTTTCTCACGTTGCGTTCCCCTCCGCGCCTCCTTAAATCTACGAGGGGGGGCGTGTCCACGAGGAAGACACGCCCCGCCAGCCAGCACATCCAACAACATCTGGACGGGCGACGGGAACTTTTACTGTCAAAAGTCTGGAAGTTTGAACAGTACCGAAGTCCAATGGTCCACTTTGAGTAGGACTTTGTATTTAAGCGCACTGCCACTTTTCTTTTTGCACATAATGCACCACCAGCACCAGCAGCACCAGCAGCACCAGCACTACCACCACCAGCGCCGTGCATGACCGCAGACCCAAGCCCCCGAGCTGCTGCTACTACACACGTCGGTCCGAGCAACTAATTAATAAGAAGCAGGCTTACCGCTACCATGTCTGGAGGTCCAGCGTTTGTGAACCCCTTCCACAGACCCCAGTGTCTGGCTGCTGCTGCTCCGTCGGGGAAAGCCAAGCTCACACACCCCGGCAAAGCTATCATGGCAGGTAAGTTCATTGATTCACCCTTAGGTTACACTTGATCGTCATGAAGTTTCATAAAAGTACCACTACGACCACTACTACTACTTCATGTGGACGCGTTTCGACAGGGGGACTAAACGGTACTGGACTGGTGAGACGAGAATGGTGTTGAGGAGAGTGCAGTGAAACGTAACGACGACGTGTAGGCTACTTTTGTGTATATCGGCTGTGATGAATCATCTCCATTGTATCGCAACTCATTATTGACAAAAGGAGCGTTTTAGAAAGGAAATACCGTGAAGCACAAACCCGAAAAGTTGCATCACCCTGAGAGCAGGCTCTTGCAATAACAACGACAACAACAACAACAACAACAACGTCAATTGTAGATTGTGACACACGCACCGCTCCATTGTCGTGTGTTTAAAAACCGATCGATCTCGTTGCATTGCAGTTTAGCTCTTTGAAAAGTTAGGCTACCAACTCCTAACATACGTCACGGAGCGGGATGCCTCTGCTCTGCAAGTGGTCTTGGTCTCTTGCTGTAGTTTGCAACACCTACGACTAAAGAAGGGTGATAGTGAGGGTCCCGTTCAGGGGGGTTTCATATTTGTTACTTCGTCCCATAAATGTGTGCCGCGTCATCACCCAGAGAACACGACAAACCGTATCTGCAAGGGCGTAGGAAGAATTATGACGGTAGGGGAGGCAGACTACAACGGGGGTCTGAGGGCCCCCCCATGCAAAAGCGTTTCCTGCGTTTACACACACGTTCAGGCACCTCTTAGCTATTCCAGCAGGGCCATGCCAGACTGACAAGTACAATGTGCAATATACTATGGCTACGGCAATGTACATTACTTGAAATCATTTGATTTGGGCTATAATAAGGTATTAGTTGCAGAGTCCATTGAGCAACAATTGCAAAGATTGAGAGAAATGTTGTCATATGCATGAAGCATAAATGTCCCGTCTGCAGACGCACACTGGAATTGCAACACAAGTCTCTCGACCACACCACACCACACCACACCACACCGCACCACACACTCTTTTGCTCCCAGGTTCAATGGCTACCATGACGTAATTAGCCCACTGGTTAATTCGTTCAATCCAAAACGAATCTTTCACTATTGCCATTCAGTAATTGAGACGTGTAGGCCTATTATTAGTAGTATTTGTGTAGTGTATGTAGTATATCTTAGCATACTTTTACAAAGTAGTAGTATTATGGATTGAGTATGGTGTGAAGGAGTCAAGGACACAAGGTGACCTGATATGTTGTGTCTTGATGATGAACTTGTTCAACCAATGAACGATGCATACATAGTACAGTGTAATAAAGAAAGTGCATTGTAATAAACAGTGACCAACTGAATGACTTCAACCCATCAGTCGAATGTTAGATAATGTATTACAGATAAATTGACAATTCATATGACTGGCAAAATTAGAATATGGCTATATACATATAGAATATTTATATAACATTGACTGTAAATATCTCTTTCACTAAATACTTTGAATTTGTACAAGCTTTGAGACAGTCTCCACCAGAAGAGCAAGGTCTACCCTCACACACACTCAACAAAACCTCTTGGTTTAGTCTGCCGCTATGATAGCCTTGAAGACCCAGGTAAATTACTGTTTTCCAGCTTTTGAAAAACAGTACATAAGCCAAGGAGAAGCTATATGAAGACTCTCTGGTGACACATTGTGTGTGTGTGTGTGTGTGTGTGTGTGTGTGTGTGTGTGTGTGTGTGTGTGTGTGTGTGTGTGTGTGTGTGTGTGTGTGTGTGTGTGTGTGTGTGTGTGTGTGTGTGTGTGTGTGTGTTTGAAACTTAACTGATGGGTTCCCTCACTGTACTCAAGCCTAACTGAAGGTGTGGTGAAACAGCACTATTTTCATTTTTTGAGTTTGGTGTGTTCTTTGACCAAGAAATTCACGCTTCTTCTAACTGTCTGGTACTGCATAAAGGAAAGCACTGGAGTGGAATGCCATTGCCCACACATTATGATAAACAGCAACACGTGCACACACAGTGCAATGTGGACATTGCACGTTCGGTGTTGTGGTGTTGTAATACATGCATGTTGTGTGGTGGAACGCATGCAGGGTTTTTTGTTCAAAGTCTCGTCTGGGGTGGGGTGGGGGGGGAAGAGTTGCAGGGGGTAGGGTGGAGGCGATCCTGTTCAGATGTTCTTCATGAACGAGGTACAAGGTTGAGTCCAATAGTGTGACGCTGAAAATGCATATTTTTCAACGGTCAAAGTTGTACCCAGGATTTGTTGTACGAGCCGACACGTGAACAGGTGCATGAAAAATATCACTTGAATCAGTCGTAAATACTAGAAACTGGCAGAAAGTTGTGAGCTATGGAGTTATGATTCTATTCATATTTATTAATATGCACATCTTATCAACCATAAGATATATATATTACCAGTATGCATATATACATATATTGAGTAGTAAATACAACTCAATATATGTAGTATATGCATACCACTGCTGGAATCCTACATTGTCTTGTGCTGAGAGGATCCTCCCTGTTGGAGTTGGACCAAAGGGGAGTATCTCGTGGCAAGTCATGCGGGATCAGCTGAGCCAATCAGAGGCCTCGCATGTGTTTGCTGTTCGACTGCAGATGTGTGACACTTTTCACTTAAGGTGGAGGCTGATTCCGGTCTATGCGGAATGTACAGCTAATGTCCATTGTACAGCAATTACAAATATACCTATGTAGAACGTGGATGTTTTTTTCTGCCAAATATATCTTTTCTGAAACCCAAAGTAATGTTTATTTCACTTTTCTAATAGCACACATGGAAAGTAGGATGAAATGAATTTTAAATGAACAGTTTCTAACAGAGGATGTTATTTTTAATTTTGTTTATCAGATGCTTGATACTTGTGGGTCATTGTCTGGATGCGTTTGGTGATGCCGTTTGCAAAGTAACCTCACCGCCTTGTCATGTGGAGCATGGATTGACAAAATCAAAATCGGGAAAAAACTTCTTTTGTAACCTTTATGAGCAAGTGGGGCTTTAATTGGCACTTGCTTTTGTGATGTGGTTAATTGACGGTGATTGTGTGTCATTGTGTTCCAGGTGGTATCGCCGGGGGTATCGAGATCTGCATCACGTTCCCCACAGAGTATGTGAAAACCCAACTCCAGCTCGACGAGAAGGCCAACCCTCCAAAGTACAGAGGCATCGGTATGTCAGTAGGGTCACACATATATATATAGGACCCTATATTAACCGCTGGGTTACTCTAGGGTTAAAGGACCCCTATATTACCACCAGGTGTGATGATGATAAGCTTCACAAATCCACTAAGGAGTAGGTAGCAGGTGGTTGGGGATGTTTTAAACTCTTACCATCGCACATCGCAAAGAGAAAGGAAGTTCTGGGCAGGGCATTTTTGTGATCGCTCAACCACCATTTGACCTTGTTCTGACTTTTTGAACCTTGCTTCTTTCCTCTCCATTGTTTAACTCTAGTATTTTATACTGCAGCTTATTTTATTTTGCCGTTATGCTGGCTAGGTTGATAATGACTAACTGTGTTTTAACATGGTCTAGCTTCTTCCTGTGTGAATTAATGAGTGAGTGACCGAATTAGAGCTTTTACATTGTTGAAACACACACGCATTCCTTCTACCTAGGAAACAATTGTTAAGAATTGCGATTCGGTTCTTCCATGATTCTTATTCATTTCACCTACTTCCAGAAATCTGTCACTTTAGAAAAATTTGATTTTTTTCTTCCTTTTGTCTTACGTTTGCCTTTGTGTGTATACATTATTGCTCAGTTGATAAGTTGACTTTTTCAAATATAAAAATGACATGATGTTATTATATGACTTATTCACACTTTACTCTGCTTTCATGTAATAAATTGCCACACCGCCTTTCTTAGCACACAGCAGACTGGAGTATGTACTGAATAGATTTTGGATCGGGAATCGTTTTAAAACGAGAATCAATTTTTGAATAGAATTGTGACACCAAGAGTGGAATTCGAATGTGAGATACCGAAAGATTCCCACCTCTACCTCCCACAGTTTGCAAATAGAACTAGAATTCACAAACATTTCCTTGTGTGCTGTGAACAGCTACCCATATCCATGTACATGATTTCATGTTTTCAGCTAGTTATGAAGTTATGAGTTATCAAATAATGCTGGCCATTGTGCCCAAATATGCGAGTTGTGCGCCAGTTGTAACAGTACACCCCCCCCCAGGGTCCTCACCCTACATTTCCGTTAGTTTGTGGTACAAGATATGAGTTGTAGTCTTCTATTTTAAGCCAAAATAAACATGTACGTGTATCTGGTTGAGGGGTTAGCTCCTGATGTAAAAAAAAAAGCGGGTTTTAATGGTAGGCCATGGTTTTCATGGTAGAGGCCAAAAGTGGAAAATCACTAGAACATTGAAGAACAGTAGATTGGAGCAACGTAGTGAACCCAAACGTGTGCATACAGACATGCATACCCCGCATGAAATGAGCCATTCTGTAGTCGGAGTGGTTCCAACTGTGCGTGGCTGTGTAATCTGTATGAGGACACGCTCGTAGACTTTGGCAGGACTTGTATTTACTTGGATCTAGATCTATTTAGATTTGGTGCTGCGTCATGGACCGCGGTTAACCAGTTCAGTTCACGAGCCTATAGAGTTGAAGGCCTTTACTTGTTATTTATAAAAATATCAATTAATATGTCCACAACTCTTCTGCGCTTGATGGATGAAAGAATTTGAGTGACTTTTGGTGAGTGGCAAAAGTCATATAAATGGTGAGGCAGACATTCGCTTGCAATGTTGAATTGAATCCTTGCTATTTACATGAGCGATGATTTTTTGTTTTTGTTACAACTCTCTCATTCATTGAGGCCTCTGTGCTTGCTGTTAAAACATTCTCACTTCATATCTCCCGCCCATGTCTCCCCCTGCAGGCGACTGTGTGAAGCAAACCGTTCAGGGCCATGGGGTGAGGGGTCTGTACCGAGGCCTGAGCTCTTTGGTCTACGGCTCCATCCCCAAAGCTGCTGTCAGGTACGTCACTGGAAAACACCACCCGATATCACTCGACCTGTCTAGACACCCACACCTCCCAGTGACACTGACCTCCATAGCATCCAAAATTAACTAACTTCAACGTTGAGTTGACAGCATCTTATAAGCTCTCTTTAATAAAATGTAATAAAATAATGCTCTTTTTTTAAATGTACTATAGTAAGTAAGTAAGTGAGTAAAATGTTATTTCAGTTGCCACAACAGCATAGTGAGATAAAAAGATGGTGTAGACCTATCTCTTTTCTAGTCTCTATCGGTGTCTCTGAGATGATACTATTATGCACTAATAATATAATAATAATAATAATAATGATAACAATTCCAAAATGGTGCCTTGCACTTTTCGTGCTTGGCCCCTGTACTACTAACCTTGTCTTTCTCCGTCCAATAACGACTGCATTCTGTCCATTTGTTTGTTTATTAGAACTGTGGTAGGGCTGTACAGTTAGATACTAGGACGCTGGATGATGCTAAGCCTCCCTGAGCCACTTCTAAGTCACTTGGGATAAAAGCAACTGCTCAAGGACGTGTTGGCTTGTGGTTATTTTTTTCCCCCTCCAGGTTCGGCGTGTTTGAGTTCCTGAGCAACAAGATGCGCGACGAGAGCGGGAAACTGAACAGCACGCAGGGCCTGCTGTGTGGGCTGGGGGCCGGCGTGGCGGAGGCCGTGGTGGTTGTGTGTCCCATGGAGACGGTGAAGGTGAGGGGGCCCGTTGTTGTCGTCGCCTGTGTCTTCACCCGTTATTGCTGTTCCTCCATCTTGGCAACTATGGGGCGTTTAAGGGCTTTAGAGGTTCCAGATTTTTCCCAGATTAGGTTACAGATATTATTTGATTTTAGACGCTCTTCTGCGGATGTATTAATGAAAGGCAAGGTAGATGTATTGAATGGTCAGGAAGACTGCTGATAGTTTATATTGTTATTTATTATGTTTTATTGTTATATGATATTTATTTGCTTCTGCTTTGTGGTCTCTGAACAGTGAAAACACACAGAAACCTTTACAATGTACAGTTTAAATTGTAGCGAGACCTATCACTGGTAATATATAATGTAATTATTAACAACGAAAATGTGTGGTTTTGACATTATCGGCTATATGGGTGTGTGGTTATGGTTATTGCGTAATGTGTGCCATGTGTATATAATCCTGTCTGAGGGGCTGATTGGGTGTCAGCATGATATTACAGTGTCCATATCGTTTCATGTATTCATTATAACATTACTGCAATGCCCAAAGACTTTTAATGACAACATCTGGTCTGTCCACAGGTAAAATTCATCCATGACCAGACGTCAGCCAACCCAAAGTACAAGGGCTTCTTCCATGGCGTACGGGAGATCATCAGAACTGAAGGTTTGAATTAAACACCTTCTGTCCAAATCACATTCAGTGTCAACAGACCTTACCTCATGATGTTCATGATCTAGTTTCTCTGTTGTTTATTGGCCATAGGCATGCATATTTCAATGGTTTCAGCTCACCTAAAACGACAACACCTTACTGTAATTAATTATGTTGAAATATGCATATTGCAATCGCCCATGTTGCCCACCACCTAACTGGCAAGCAGGGTGTGGAGTGTGTGTGGTTGTTGGCTCGTTTCAGCAGCCTCACCTGGCCCAAGTTCGTCTGGGGTTGGGTGGGGCTGCACACCTACAGTGCATTGGCTGATGAATGTCCACAGGTTACACCAGCCATCATCACACACAATCTTGAGAGTGCCACCATGCTAGCTTTGTATGGACGTGTTGTCTATTAATTCCTCAGAAATGTTGCAATAAACTGTTTGGGGTTATTTGTATGCACTGTGCTAGCACTCTCCTGTGTGTGGCGATGGTGTGTCTCAATGCACCACAGGTGTGCAGCCTCACCCAGCCTCAGACTAATCAGCCTGACTCGGTGACCAGGTGAGACTGCTTAAACCAGACACCAAAAAATGTGATCTGTTGCGGTCGTGACAAACGTTTTTTTAAAAGGTTTTGAGAAGAAACGGACACATCGGGTTCCATAGGAGCAAATGTGAGATGGGAGCGCAGCCAATAGAAAACTACTAGATTCGTTAAACAATTTTAGACATTTTAATAAAAAATAACTGGAAATGTTCATCCACACTTCATGAGACCCAAACAGAACCGTTATCAACTGAAAAAAACTTGGTTTACTTACCATTTAACAAAACTGGAAATAACTGTAAACAATAACTGTCTGTCTCTCTCTCTGTCCAGGACTAAAGGGGACGTACCAGGGGCTGACAGCAACGGTGCTAAAGCAGGGCTCCAACCAGGCCATCCGCTTCTATGTAATGACCTCAATGAGAAACTGGTACAAAGGTAAATGCACTGTGTGTCTGTGTGTCTATGGCTGTGTCTGTGTGTGTGTTTTTATGTGTGATTGTTTTTCGTTTATGTTTGAGTTGATGTTTTGTGTGTTTGTTCATGAGACCCCAAAATTAAACATGACGATCATCCAGCCGACAGATTCTAACATTTTACGTTTGTTTACTTTGATAAAAAAAAAAGGGGACGACCCCAACAAGGCCATCAACCCGCTCATAACTGGAACGTTCGGAGCGATCGCCGGAGCTGCTAGCGTGTTCGGGAACACTCCGCTGGACGTCATTAAGACCCGGATGCAGGTAGGAGCGCTGCTGAAATTGATCCAACTCTCCATCATAACCACAAACAGACATGCACACATACGCATAGACATGTACATACACGCACACACACACCCCTACACCTACGTAACATTCATTTCATACCCTATATTCACCCTCGGGGCTGACTGATTGTCTGTGTGGAGATGTATTGCATGTAAATATACGTTACAGAAGTCTGTGTGGGAACGTGTAGAACATGGCAGGCTCTAGATCGTTCTTCTTGTTTTTCACAGGGACTCGAGGCTCACAAGTATAAGAGCACGCTGGACTGTGCCGTCAAAATCATGAAGCACGAAGGACCCCGAGCGTAAGTCTCCATGGAATAAACAGACACACAGATATAAGAGTAATGGGAAGTAAAGAGATTAATACTGAATTGAACTAGCAATATGCAAAATATTCCAAACATTATGATGCTACATTATTGAAACTCCACATTATCGACGACATACATGTATTACTCATACATTGTGCCAAAGCGCTCAGAAAGTGACCCCCATTCCCACCCCTGCTTCCACGCAGGTTCTACAAGGGCACCGTTCCTCGGCTGGGCCGCGTGTGTATGGACGTGGCCATCGTCTTCATCATCTACGAGGAAGTCGTGAAGGTTCTCAACAAGGTCTGGATCACGGACTGATCACGGACGCTCCACCCATCCCTCAGCTTCCCCAGAGATGGACCCAGCAGGCAGGGCAAGGAGAGCCAAGGACAAGGCCTTCAGAAGCACCTCAACGTAGGCCACGCTAACCAGATGCTACTCTCCTCTGCTGCGCTTCTGGGTTGTACTATCTACCTCTGTGAGATCCATTCAGAAATGAATAATTGTGTTGTCAAAGATTTAGACAAAACTTGTCTAATAATAATATTATGAATAATAATAATGAATTTTGAATTATACATGTATCTCAAATTCCAAACGTTTTTTTAAGACCTCAGGGAACAGAACAAGGATGTTATTTAGCACAACACTTGATCTTGGGGAGTCAAACACAAGTCACATGGTGTTTGAGAAAGTTGAAGAGGATTTCTAGTTATGTTCTTACATGTACTTAAAAAAATAACACAACTAAATATTGTTTGAAAATGAGATTGTCACCAAAAGCCCATAATTTTAGAGACCTTTAGATACAAATGTTTATTTTTAGTTCTTATTTTTGTCTTTTTTATTTTATTTTAATAGTTGTAACACTGGTCGGTCAAGTCGTAGCTTTCTTACAGATGTGAAATCATTGGGAGATGGATATAGTTATCCTATTTGATTGATTGATGAATATTAACATCTACATGCCTTACCTTTAATCATTGCTGTCACCATTGTGACAATAATCAATGTTAACACATGTAATTATTACAGATTGTACACTTTCATGAAATTCATGTTTTTATTGCCTTGGTATCGGATACAAAAATGCACAATTTCACTGAAATATATTGGGGAGGGGAATAGCTGTTTATGAATGGGGTAATGCTATGAAGTGCCTGTAAATGGTGATGCAGAAGATGAATTTGATCGATGATTTATAGTTCATTCATTATAATTTAACAAATGATTTTGCCAATTCATGAAATAATGTTACAGGCCATGCAGATGTCAGATGTCTTAAATCACCGTCATTGTGTCCCTTAAGCTATTTTTGTTATTGTTATTGTTTGTCAAATTCTGATTTGACAAACAGCTGAGCTGAATATGATTTGTGAACATGTATCTGTATGACATGAAGCTATGACGAGCTACAGCATAAGAGGATGATTAAAAAACCAGTCAGAATACCGGCCTCCTTTATGATTAGGAACTTTCAACCAGAAAGTCATTTCATTTTGGATGTATGTTTTAGAAGGGTATGAATTGTCCATGGATAATTACCGTATAATACTTTGATTATGTGTAGGGATTTAAAAACGATTAATTGTAGTATTTGTTTTGTAATTGAGCTAATCTACTATATTTACATGTTATAGATTGGAATGATTTCCAATTTCACATGAATGAAATGTTCAGACGGCGTGCAGTGTTTACATTAACCTTATCATTCAAAATGTGTGCTACAGTTGGCCTTATCTTATCTGATGTCATGATTTCACATGTAGTAAATGCAGATTAAAACTACTAACTATTTGTCATAATAGCATAAGCACAGGCCTACTGTTCTCTATGGAAAACAAACCCTTGCAAGCATTCCCCAAATAAATAAACAACCGGTACCTCCCCAATCTTTGGTCTTTCTGTGCTTTGTTTTTAAGCAGTGGACCTGTCTTAAAAGCCTACATCTCTGTTAAAATCCTAGTATTTTCTTATATATATATATATATGTGTACTTTCCCTCACAAACCACCTTAAAAACTGAAACAGTGCGCACCAATTTAACAGCATATCTAAATTGGATGTCAATAAAAAATAAGATAACTTTTGCAATAGCTTTCTCTTTCATATATGAACACAGCAATATAATGTGCAATATTACCTCTCAACATCATGTGCACTTTCCTCAGTATTACGTGCAATATTAATATTACTGTCCAACGTCATGTGGAATCCTCTATCATGTGCTATATTATTATTAATATCATCATGTTGTCTATAAATATGATCTATAACACTACCTCTCATCTCCTCTCGTCATCATGTGCAATATTCCTAATGTCATGTCCAATAATAATATTTCACTTCAATTATGCCAGCCTACACATTTGTATATTTTAACAGTAAATTGTAAATCCGTTAGTTTATTTTGATCATTCTGTTGTTTTCCATATTGTTTTATTGTACTCTATTGCACAAGAATATCCTTCGGGATTAATAAAGTTCTATTCTATTTCCATAAAATGAAAGACTTTATCGTTCGCGTTGTGCTGTGCTGTGTGTGTGTGTGTTTGTTTGGTCCCGCCCGCTCGCCGTAGTCCAGTCCGCTCGGGGGTGCTGAGTTAAAGATGCTCATGTCGGTGTAACGGCGTCAGTATAGCGACTGTTTCAAACATGTCGTCGACGAGGGGGTTTTATTTCAACACCGTGCTGTCCCTGGCTCGGTCTCTGGCGGCACACCGACATGCGCCCATAGAAAAGGTAAGGTTACACAGGGGTGGTGATGGGGGTCGGGGGGGTGGGTGGGAATAATGTCAATACTGTGACTGCAGGAGGCCCGACGTTAACCCAACACTTGGCGCGCTGCTTTCTATTGACACGATGAGCACATCTATCACACACACACACACACACACACACACACACACACACAACTACTACTGTGACTCTGCGCTTCATCGTCGTTGGTATTCATCGGAAATAAGACTCGTGACACCGTGCTGTCATGACACCAATACACCAGAGTACAAGCTAAGCGGTCCGCGGACAAGTGGTGCGACACTTAAAGTCAAACAACTTGACCACGTCATTTAAAATGAGCCATTTATAGTGAGCTCGCCCGCCGGTGGTTGTTGTGTGTTTAGCGTATATGAGCCGTTGCGGTTGAAAGTTGCTCGCATGGCCGCCGTTTCACATTATAACGGGACTTGCTGTGACTGAGCTGTGCAGTGGTGGGCAAGTCACCTGACGTACATGTACACAGCATGACCACCGGCAACTACTGTGCCTATAGCTTGAGTTTTATTAAAATTGAAAAACCAATTTGTGTTTTGTGTGTAACATGTCATCTATGAACGTAACAGACACGGAACTTCGTGTAGTGTGACTGTGTGACTGTGACTGTGTGTTCCCGTTTCAACAGGACAGGGCTGATCCGTTACTTTGGGAAGTGAGTCAGGTCACGTGACCTCTCTCAGAACTCGCCGTGGTAATCTCTCCACTTGCCGCAATAATTCCCACTTCTATATTTGTCTTGGCTGCTAAATACACGAATGAAAGGAGATCGGTTGAACAAATAAAGCGCTCAGATTTAAAACCAACAATCGCATATAAAATAGTGGATCAGCAACTTTGGTCGGGAGGAATAGTGGTGTAACATGTGCATACATAACATGTGTATGCTGTACACAGGCATGTTCATTGATAATAATGCTCATTGTAAAAGCAAATGTCAATAGAGTATGAATATAATGCATTCACCCTGTTTAGTTGCACACACAACTGCTTGGACGGCATCCTTTCTGTAGCAGTTAGCAGATCTCCGGTGTGCACCGAGCACGTCTCTGGAGGTTGTACCCAGGAGAGCTCTGCTCATCACTTCTCTGTCAGCTATGCTGACAACACCCAGCCGCACCGTAATAACTTCAATTATCTGCATTGTTATGGCAGTCTCATTTAATGGCAAGAGCAGCCGCTGTGTGCCCAGCAGAGAACCAGAGAGGGCTTTCCATAGCAACACACAACAACAACTCTGCAAGGTTCCACCGTTTCTAAAAATGGATTCTGAGAACCAGATTTTATAGCCCCACTGTCAGGCTTGACTGTGATGGGACATGGGCTTTTTTTTCCATGTTAATATCAGAACTTGTTGGCTCAGTGTGCTGGGAAGAAGTATTGTAGATGCATGCATGTGTGCTTGGTTTGATTCACTTTGATAGTTGTCAATACAATATATTCACACGCTGCAGTAGCCTGTGTGGTTTTGATTTTGGCTCATGTTGACGTCTGTTGTTGAAAAGGGAATGTCACACATTTAGGCCATTGGCCTAAAGCAACTATGTTTCCCATAGTGAGGGCCCACTCACTTGGGGGAGGCACAGGCGTACTGCAGGGAGATGGGAGGGAAGGGATGATTTAATGTATTGTAGTGAGGGTGAAAAGCTCAATCACACACACACACACACACACACACACACTGTATAAAAGCAAAGCACAGGCAGGTTTGAAATGTGTCGCAAACTACAGCTGTCAGTCAATGACCGCCCTGGACCTCGTGTGCAGTGAAGTGGCAAACTGTATTGTCTGACTGCGGTTGAACTGCGTGATCCGAAAATGATGTAATCGCAGCCCTCACGCACGATTCATACAGCATTTTTTTTCTTCTGGGGACTGACATAAAATACGTTTGAGAACCACTGGCCTAAATTAAAGTCGGTATAGGAAAGGTGTAGCCTAACAAACAACATAAAAAGCAGCACAGAACACAAGTATTCCAAGCCAAGATCAAAGTAGCCTAATATAGGCTATAGAAAAACACAGGATGCAGCTGATACGATTTAGAGGTTTGCTCAATCTTATTGCTGTTGTGACGTTTGTGTGGTAAAGTGCTGATAATGCTTTGGGCAGTCATGCATTGCAATGATAAAACAAAGTGATCATATGTTAAGGTGGAGTATAAGAGAAGTTATTGAGGGGACTGCCGAATATCAGAACCATCAATACGGGTGGATAGACGAGTTTCAGAAAATACTCCCACCAGCACTTAGCCTAATTGCGGCATTGCAGATGTTTAAAAAAACCCCAGCAACAACCCAGTATGGTTAGAGTGCACTAAACTAAATGAACATGCAGGCCTTGGGGGGGGGGTTCTACACTTAACAATCTCTGCTTTGTTTAACCAACCTGAAAGATGAAAGATCCAAAATTAGTAGTCTGAGGAGGAATGCAATGTAGGCTATTTAACACAAAAATGTGTGTGTGTGTGTGTGTGTGTGTGTGTGTGTGTGTGTGTGTGTGTGTGTGTGTGTGTGTGTGTGTGTGTGTGTGTGTGTGTGTGTGTGTGTGTGTGTGTGTGTGTGTGTGTGTGTGGTCGTCGTCGCCCCCCTCGCCAGGTCCAGAAGCTACAATGCATGTGCCCCGTGGACTTCCGGGGGGTTTTCCAGCTGGACGAGCGCAGGAGAGATGCCGTCATCGCCTTGGGCATCTTCCTGGTGGAGTCCAACCTGCAGGTAGAAAGGGCATGCGTTCATAAGTAATGATTCCGATAGCGTTCTGATTCTGAAAGCTTCTCTGCACTCTGTGGTCGTCATTACATTTTTTGTGACACACAAAAAATGTAAACCCCAGCACTAACTTGTGTGTTTGTACTTCTTGGCATTATTAATAGTACTTGGCATATTTGCATATTGTATGTTCTTAGATCTTGGTAATATGCTCAGACTTGCACTTGTGCTCTTATCCCAGCTATTATGCAGGCAACCTAGCAAATATGAAACTCGTTCTATTAGCCTTGCAGCGATGAATGCTCGAAAACAGCTCTATTGTTTATGTACCATAGCGATATATTGCTGTCTCCTTCAACAAATGTACTCTTTGTAAGTCGCTTTGGATAAAAGCGTCTGCCAAGTTCCCTAAATGTAAATGTAAATGTAGATACATATGCCAATTCTAGCTTGTATTGTTCTCAGGCTCGCATGCAATTGCTTTGGATACAAGTGAATGCTAAATGTAAATGGACATGTTAAGTTGTGCATTGAATTGCTGTGTGTGTAATGCTTGTGGTGTTTCAGCACAAGGAGGCCATCGTCCCCTATCTCCTTGGCCTGCTCAAGGGTCTGACGAGGGTCCAGTGGATCGAGGAAAGCTCGGAGCGCAAAGGAAGGGGTAAAGACGCATACGTTTAGGGTGTTCAACTCCCAGCCACAGGGTTCTGGGTTCGATTCCCCCAGTGTCCACAGCCTACCTGTTGTGCGTCCTTGAGCAAGATGCCCCTAAACGCCTACCTGCTCACTAATGCATCTAAGTTAACTGCAAGTCACTTTGGATGACTAGTTAAATAGTATTACTATGCACTACATCAGTGTTTCTCAAATGGAGGTATGCGTAGCCCTAGATGGATTGATGGATTGATGGATTGCAGGGGGTACTCGGAACATTAATCAAAGAAGCATTGTTGTTTTAATACTGGTTATGAACAACTGTTAATTACATAGAAAAAAAAAAAATGAATACCCCCTTAATACAATTTATTATATCTGAATAATAACACATTAACAAGTTTGGTAAATCTTTCCTATAATAGCATATCACTTCAACTTTAAAGGGGTACTTGGCTGAAAAAATATGTCGGAGGGGTACATTAGTAAAAAAATAGTTTGAGAACCCCTGTGCTCCAGAATCGGGCACTAGAATGGCGTGGACTCTAAACAGGCGTGTCCTTTGTATGTTCGATGTTTTTAAAAACAGACACGCTCCCTGTGGCGGAGAACTTCAGCTTCTTTCTGGTGACGCTGCTGTCAGACGTGGCCCAGCGAGATGAAACACTACGGGGACAGGTGTGTGTGTGTGTGTGTGTGTGTGTGTGTGTGTGTGTGTGTGTGTGTGTGTGTGTGTGTGTGTGTGTGTGTGTGTGTGTGTGTGTGTGTGTGTGTGTGTGTGTGTGTGTGTGTGTGTGTGTGTGTGTGTGTGTGTGTGTGTGTGTGTGTGTGTGTTAAGCTGTGTTGTTTGTGTGTTGTTCCTCCATCAGATCCTGGAGACTGTGATGGAAATCATGCAGGTACTGCAGGATATCTGCAGAGACCCGGAGCACCATGACAAAGGTACTGGCGCTGCATGCAGCATGCTTTCATTGCTTTCATTCTCTCTCTTTGTTTCTGTCTTTTCCTCCTTTTCCTCTTATTGTGTTCTCTTCCCCACATTGTGTTCTCTTTCCTCTCTCTCTCTCTCTCTCTCTCTCTCTCCCCTATATCTCTCTCTCCCCCCATCTCTTTCTCACTCTCTCTCCCCTATTCCTCTATACATCTCTCTCCCCATCTCTCTCTCCTCTCTCTCTCTCTCCCCATATATCTCTATATCTCTGGTCCCCCTCTCTCTCTCTCTCTCGTCCCCCTCTCTCTCTCTCTCTCTCTCTCTCTCTCTCTCTCTCTCTCTCACCTCTATAATAATGAAGGAGTCATGACCTCATGGCAAATATATAGCTCTATCAAATGACAACAATACTATAGACCCTGCATACCCCCGCTACCACCCCACCCCCATGCTTCTATCAACCCTCCCTCTCTCCCTCCCCCCCCAGAGTACCTGTGCAGGTACACGGTGCCCTGTCTGCTGGGCGTGGCGCGCGCCTTCGGCCGCTACAGCAACACGGAGGAGGCGCTGCTCTCCAAGCTGTTCCCGCCGCCCGCCGCCCCGCCGCCAGCGTCGGCCGACGACGGGGAGGCCGCGCGACGCCGCTCCTTCAGCGACTTTCGCTCCATCCTGCCCAGCTCCTTCCTCACCGTGTGCGCGGGCGAGGCGGCACGGACACGCCAGGGCTGCTCCTCCGTGTCCGGCGCGTCCCAGCAGGTAGCACACGTGCACGCACACACACTGCTCACACACGCATTCATTTTTAGGCCGTTGCTGTGATCATGACTAGATACCTGGCCACCCAACTGACGGATTAGATAAGATAAGATGGAACTTTATTAATCCCGAAGGAAATTCTTTGTCTCCCATTGCATTCCGAACCGTGCCTGAAGGGAGGGATCCCCCACTCTGTGTTCCTTCTCCAGATTTCTTACTTGTTAATTAAAGGAGTCGTTTCTTGTCCTTGTTCACTCGGTTCAATCTGTGACCTTGATTGAAAACCCCAAAAACCCCAACTTTATGGATGGAACAATATATAAAGAATAAATAAAGAATAACAAAAACTAGTCAACTTAAAATGATTTAACAGTAAATAACAGCCACCAAATTAGTGTTGAGTATCGGTATCACGTTTTTTTTTTTTCAATACCAGTGCCTGAGCCAACCTTTTTTTCATTTAAAGCAACAGAATATACATTAAAGTGTTTTTCGATCCCAACGTGCTTCTGTGCTGCACTGAGAGATTGTGAGATCTTGGCATTTACCGATCGTTAAAAACAAATCAATTGAGGCAAGAGTTAGGTTTGCCTTTTTATAGATTAAACCACAATATCTTGACATCAGCAAATGGAAAGTATATATATATTATATTATATATATATATCGTTGTATAACTAAAGCTCTGAGCGTTTAACTATATCACACAAGTGTGTAATACACTATTATTTGTATTATTTGGTACTACGATGGAGTTCCATACAGTTACATAGATCTCTAATAATGTGATGATGTGTGTGCTGTCCTCCTCAGGCGAGTCCAGAGAGAGCAGGTCTAATGCCCAGCTCTCCCACAGACCCCTCGGCTCCCTACTTCGAAGGTGAGTGCTTTAGAATATATATAGTACATGAACCTGCTGTTAATTATGGTTGTTTGACAGACCCTGTCATCCAGAAAGATTTACAGGTGAGGACACCTGAGGTCAAGTCCAAGCATATAATCAATATTGGAGCAACTGCAAACATTCTGAAGTGCTTCACCATCGACTTTTGATGGAAAGGAATAGTCTTGGGGTATGAAACTCTGAGTATTTGACTCCCAGACTAAAGATTCTGGGTTCAAAACCGGATGTCTTTCCCCACCTACCTGTAAGCATCCTTGAACAAGAGACCTAACACTAGGGCTGGGCAATTAAAAATAAAATACAATCAAAAATACATCATAACTGACATTGAGAACCTCTTACGACTTAATTTTGCTCATGTCGGTTAATTCTGTGAATTTCAACTGTTCAAAATATTCAATAAATATCCAGAAATAGTTAATCTGTGTGAGTTTTGTTATTCCTATTACATATTTAAAAAAATATCTAACCCATTTAAAAAAATCTGGTTGTGTGCAGGGTCCTACCTTCCGGACGGCAGTGCGGTGGACCCTGACTACTACTTCTCCACCATCAGCTCCAGCTTCTCCGTCTCACCGCTCTTCACCGGGAAAAGCCCAGGGGACTTTGACGTCCCCCTAGACATGCTCCGACAGCTGCTGCACATGGTGCGCTGATAACGATGGCACTACCGATGTTAACGGTGACACTACCGATGTTAACGATGGCACTACCGATGTTAACGATGACACTACCGATGTTAACGATGACACTACCGATGTTAACGGTGACACTACCGATGTTAACGGTGACACTACCGATGTTAACGATGGCACTACCGATGTTAACGATGACACTACCGATGTTAACGATGACACTACCGATGTTAACGATGACACTACCGATGTTAACGATGACACTACCGATGTTAACGATGACACTACCGATGTTAACGATGGCACTACCGATGTTAACGGTGACACTACCGATGTTAACGGTGACACTACCGATGTTAACGATGACACTACCGATGTTAACGATGACACTACAGATTTGAACGACGACACTGCTAATTCTAACGGTAGTGCTACAGATGTTAACAATAACACTGCAGATGTTAACTATAATACTACCGATATTAACAATGACACTGCAGATGTTAACGATAATGCTACTGATATTAATGGTGACATTAGATATTTAGTAACTACCGATATACATAACACTACTGATATTCATTGTAACACTACCAATATTAATGATGTTAAAGCCAAAAACAAGCACAAAGCAACAGTAACATTACCTATATTAATTTTAACACAGATGTTTACAATAAACTGCTGATATTGACGATGACACTACTGATATTCATTCTGACATAACCATTAATAATTGTTACCCCACCAATGTTAATTATTACTCCACCAGTATAACCAATGCCTAAAACAATACCGATTTCAAATATAATATTTCTGATATTAATTATAACACTACTCATGTAAGTATACAGTTGAAGGAACTGTTGAAACCAAAGTGTCCTACGCTGACTGTATACAGTGTGTTCTTAAGTCTGTCGAAATTCTTAAAAATCTGCTTTGCTTTGTTTAGGTTGAACAGTTTGTCTCCGAGTCATTTCTGAAAACACTGGATGACACTTTGGGAGAACTCTTGGAGGTACGTTTTCTTCTTCATGCCAATAGCATTCCTGAATTTTCTGTGTGGCATCAATAAGGTTTTTGTGTTAATAGTTCTAATGCCATATCATTTCATCTCGGTCTAGTTGAACCCAGGTCTTCACCTGTACTACAAAACCTTCAGCGACCCCCTGTATGTGGCCATCTTTAAAATGCTAAGAGACACGCTGTACAACCTGAAAGGTAAGGACTCCTCCCCTTCAGTGTTGCATTATGGGAAACGCTAAGCTATATTAACCAACACTAATATCTGGATGAATAGGTACCTTTTCTACTCAGTCTGTGTTGTACTGAAATGCTTTTTTTACTACACTGTCATAAGAATTTTATATAATGTATACAGGCTCATGCATCATGTTATACTGCGTAATCCACAATGAAAAGTTAAAATCACTAATATGTTACTTCAAAGATTGGGCCGTTCTGGATTATTTGTATTATTATTATGATTATGATTGCTGATGCTTATTATTATTGAAAGCTATATTTATTTTGAAGTCTTCTTTCGTTATTTTTGTCATTGAACTACCCTGACCATACCACCATCCCTCTCTAGACCTGCAGACGGGCTACGTGAAGGAGGTCCACGACTTTGTGCTGGAGCAGTTCAGCAGCAGCCAGTCGGAGCTGCAGAGGATCCTGCACGACGTGGAGCACCTGCAGAGCGAGCTGAGTCCCCTCAAGCTGCGTTGCCAGGCCAACGCCGCCTGCGTGGACCTCATGGTGTGGGCCATCACCGAGGAACAGGGTAACTGTTCACGCCCCTCTGTTGACATGGTTTCACTTGGTGGACACGTGGGGACTTTGAACAAGATGAGTTAGGATGACAGTGCCTGTTCAAAATGTGCCCTTTTGGGCCTTTCTTTAGATTCTCTTCATCAAAACAACTTCACACTCAACACTACACTTCCTTGGGTCCTTGTCAATACACCTGCCATGTGTGAAGCCAATCCGATGAACAGTTGTCAAGAAACTCTAAGGACATACATACATACATACATACATACATACACACAGATAACCTGAATTTCCAACGATACACAGTGAATGATGTATTAAATGAAACCAAACTTTATTTGTAGAGCATATTTTACACATAGAGACATTGAAATGTATTCTGCACAAACGCAGTAGTAGGAATAAAAGGAAAATTATAATTATTATTATTTTTTGCCCACGATCATGTGTCATGTGTTATTGAAGGCACTTTGAGTTGCCTCCGCGTTTTCAATAAATCCACCCTCATCATCTGGCTCCTTTCCGGGTTTTCCCTCCCACCAGGAGCTGAGAACTTGTGCACCAAGCTGTCGGAGAAGCTCCAGTCCAAGACGTCCAGCAAAGTCATCATCGCCCACATGCCTCTGCTCATCTGCTGTCTGCAGGTACCAACAACCCAGTTCCAACACACTTTATCAGCCAGCGTTGAGGGGTAAACCCGAGGGAAATATTCTGGGTTCAAGTTTTGCCCAGTAGTAATTTGTTTATTTTATTAGACAAAAATCAAAGCCAAGGCAACATAATAAATTGGGGACCATAAAGGTACTTGGGGTTACTCTTGCTGGCTCCTGCATATGAGGTTTAACAGGGGTGTGTTTTCGCTGCAGGGCCTGGGTCGTCTTTGCGAGCGCTTCCCCGTGGTCGCTCACTCTGTCACCACGTCCCTGAGGGATTTCCTCGTGGTACCCTCTCCTGTTCTGGTGAAACTCAACAAATACCACAGCCAGTGCACTTCAGGTACCAAACTGGACACACACACACACACACACACACAAAATTGTATTAATATATTAGCAAAATAGCCTCTGTAACACATGTTATCACTGTAAATATCATATTATATTATCTCGTATCTACTAATGCCAAATAAATATGGACAAACAACTACATGACTAATATTTATTAACAAATTAATTATATGATTTCTAATAATAACTTTGCATTGTCTACAAAGCACCGTTATAGTAAATGAAAAGTGAATTCATTAGTTTTTGTACGAAAAAGTTGTCGTATATATACTGCAATAGCAATTGAGCGATTTTCACAAAATCCCACGCCACACCTGGACTTACCTCACAGCACAACGTTTGGGAACCACTGGATGAGGTCTTTGACTTCTGGGTTCGACCCCCCCCCCCCCCCAGATCCTCAATGATTGAAAGTGTCTGAATTGGCTTGCAGGTGGCGGGGAGATTAAGATCCACGTGACCAACGAACACTCCCAGTCTACGCTGGGCGCGCCCTCTTCCAGGAGCAGCCAGCCCTCCATGTACGAGCAGCTGAGGGACATCTCCACAGACAACATCTGCAGGTGGAGATTACTTTTATACTGTGTATATACAGTATATACACTCAACATGTACACAAAATGAGCTGGAAAGATGCAGGTTTTCTATTCAGTGGTGTATTTTGTGTGTGTTTTTCACCTCCTCCTCTCTTCTCCTTTACTCTGCTCTCCTCCTTTCCTTGTCTCCTTCTCTCCTCTCTTCTCTCCTTCCTTGTCTCCTTTCTGCGTTTTCTCCTCTCTTTCTCCTTTCCTTGTGCTCTCCTTTCTTCTCACCTTTCCTCCTCTCCTCCTTTCCTTGATCAATCCTCTCTTTTCTC
Organism: Coryphaenoides rupestris; assembly: GCA_002895965.2. Lineage (NCBI taxonomy): Eukaryota > Metazoa > Chordata > Actinopteri > Gadiformes > Macrouridae > Coryphaenoides > Coryphaenoides rupestris. The sequence continues at coordinate 237,777 of PIJE02000282.1, read as the reverse complement.
CTTTCCTTGTCTCCTCCTTTCCTCGCTCTCTGCTCTCTTCTCCCCTTTCCTCTTCCTCTTTCCTTGTTCCTGTCCTCTTTTCTCTCCTTTACTCAACACTTCTTTCCTCTCCTTCTCATCTCCTCTCACTCTCTCCTTCATTTATCTCCTCTTCTTCATTCCTCTCCTCCTCTCCTCTCTCCAGGTGTTTGAAGGCAGGTCTGACCATGGACAGTGTCATCGTGGAAGCCTTCCTGGCCAGCCTCTCCAACCGCCTCTACATCTACCAGGACAACGACAAGTAAGTGGGCCTGGCGTGGCTCGGTGGCTCCGCCCCCTAGCACACTAAGCACATCGGGCCTTCCAGTGACCCAGGTTGAATTCTGACCCGTGGTCTTTTGTTACATGTTCAATTCCATTGTCTATTTCAACACACTGCAGTGTCCATAAAGGCACCAAAAATATATTACAAAAAGTATGTCAGGCCGTACTTTACATTTACATTTAGGGCATTTGGCAGACGCTTTTATCCAAAGCAACTTTACTCAATTAAATTACATTCAAACAACTCTATTTGCATTAGGAGCTTGGTTTGCAACCAGGTACATGTCAGAGACAGGTCGTAGAGATAATAAAAACGTTTTTAGCGTGTTAAAATAACTATTCACAAGGCTCATTTAAAAACAACTGAAGTCTGCCTGAGGGCCGAGGAAGTGTCAGTGCTTGTAAACTTCCTTTTAGCGGTTTGTATTTCCATTTATTTAGGCACATGAAAATACATGCTCTTCTGCAACCAACTGTACAGTTTAACGTGCTGTTGTGACGTGGTTTGACGCAATTGACTTCTGCTACCAAAGTGGCTTTTCAGTGTTCCTCCAACATCAGGACAAAAGGTGTTGAATAAACACCTTTGGACAGAATGCGGAACAATGCTCTTGAGCGTGTGTGGTGATGGCTAGTTTAACCTGTGCGCATTAATTACTCAATGCGCCTGAGGTGTGCAGCCTCACCCAACCCCAGACTAACTCGGGCCAGGTGAGGCCGTTTAAACCAGCAGCCATCCACATGGTTGTTTGTTCCTCTGTTGTGCAAATGATTTGACCCCTGAGTGATCAACACATTTTATCTGTCTGTCCATCTATTGCACAATCAAATCATGACGGCTGGAAGATACCTTAACATGCACACACGTTACTGTGTTACGTGTGTGCATGGTTCTGCCCTCTAGCACCGCTGTCGTGCATTAAGGTTTAATTATGAGGGTGCGCATTCCAATGAATTAATTGTGGTGGCACTCGGTTGCCAATGAATTAATTAAAAGATGGCAACGTTCACCTGTTGGACCAACAACATTTTCTGTTTATGTAGTAGGTTGATGAACCTTGCCTTGTCAGAAGAATTTCAAAGTTCAAAATGAACCATGTTATACTGTTGTATATACTGTGGCACACTCCCCTATATTGTGGCGTGTGTCCACCCGACTGAAGTTAATAATCACCAATCCCACACCAATCTTTAATGTAAATAGGCTTTATTTACTGTACAGGGGAAGGGAAAGTGCAGGGTTATTATAGCCAAGTCCGTTATTCAGATATCGTTGTCGTAGTCCGTCAGCAGGGGGTTCTCACACCAGGAAGTTGTCTCAGGGGGTCCAAGGCAAGGCAGGCGCCGCCCGGGTCGTCTGCTGCAGCGCCGCCGCCGCCCGGGTCATCTGCTGCAGCCCCGCCGCCGCCCGGGTCATCTGCTGCTCCTGCGATGCCTCCCGCTGGGCCTGCGGCCCTCAGCTGGGCCTGGAGCTCTTCAGCCTGCTCCAGGGCCTGCTGCTCTCGCTGGCCGGCGGCCCTGCGCTGGGCCTGCTCTGCCGTCAGCTGGGCCTGGAGCTCTTCGGCCTGCTCCAGGGCCTGCTGCTCTCGCTGGCCGGCGGCCCTGCGCTGGGTCTGCTCCGCCGTCAGCTGGGTCTGGAGCCCTTCAGCCTGCTCCAGGGCCTGCTGCTCTCGTTGGCCAGCGGCCGTCAGCTGGGCCTGGAGCCCTTCAGCCTGCGCCATTGCCTGCTGCTCTCGTTGGCCAGCGGCCATCAGCTGGGCCTGGAGTTCCTTCGCCTGCTCCAGGGCCTGCTGCTCTCTTTGGGCGGCGGCTGTCAGCTGGGCCTGGAGCTCTTTGGCCTGCTGCTCTCTTTGGCCGGCGGCCGTCAGCTGGACCTGGAGCTCTTTGGCCTGCTCCAGGGCCTGCTGCTCTCTTTGGTCGGCAGCCGTCAGCTGGGCCTGGAGCTCTTCGGCCTGCTTCGCCATCAGCTGGGCTGCGGCCTTCTCCGCCGTCAACTGGGCCTGGAGCCCTTCAGCCTGCTGCTCTTGTTGGCCAGCGGCCATCAGCATGGCCTGGAGCTCTTTAGCCTGCTCCAGGGCCTGCTGCTCTCGTTGGCCAGCGGCCATCCTCTGGGCCTGCTCCGCCGCCAGCTGGGCCTGGAGCTCTTTGGCCTCCTTCCGGGCCTGCTCCTCCTGCGGCCTTCAGCTGGGCCTGGAGCCCTTTGGCCCCCTTCCGGGCCTGCTCCTCCTGCGGCCTTCAGCTGGGCCTGGAGCTCTTTGGGGCCTGCTCACACCAATCTTTAATGTAAACAGGCTTTATTTACTGTACAGGGGAAGGGAAAGTGCAGGGTTATTATAGCCAAGTCCGTTATTCCGATACCGTTGTCGTAGTCCGTCAGCAGGGGGTTCTCACACCAGGAAGTGGTCTCAGGGGGTCCAGGGCAAGGCAGGCGGGAGGGTCGTCATGGCAGGCAAGGGTCAGTACACAAGACGGGTTCTCAGACGATCAGAAGGTCCAGGCACACAGCCACTTTTATCTCTACAAAACTGTCTCTCTCAACGCTTCCTCCTTCTCTTCTTCTTCTTTCACTCCCACATCCGCTCCTCCTCCTCCTCCTACTCCTCCTCCTCCACTTCCAACACGTCCTCCTCCACTTCCAACACGTCCTCCTCCACTTCCAACACGTCCTCCTCCACTTCCAACACGTCCTCCTCCACTTCCAACACGTCCTCCTCCACTTCCAACACGTCCTCCTCCACTTCCAACACGTCCTCCTCCACTTCCAACACGTCCTCCTCCACTTCCAACTCTCTCGAACTCCCCACCACCCAGGTCCTCTCCTATTTATTGTCTGCAGGCCGGCCATTGATTGGCTGCCGCCTAGTTCCTTCAACGAGGCGCAGCCCATTTCACTAAGGCTGATTGCCTCTCTCCATATTCCTGTCTCCTCGGCTCCCTCTGGGGGCCGAATGGGGAATTGCGGTTCCCCCGACTGTCGTCCACACTCTTTAGTCGGCCCCTCAGTGGCCGTCTGCCACAACACACACACACACACACACACACACACACACACACACACACACACACACAACCTGCGCCATAGCACATCACAGTGCATATATAAACAGCTCCTCTGAAATGATCATATCATACAAGCACAATATGTCGGTCGGGTTTGAGTGAATGTTCAGTAAATAGATGGGGGTGGCAGTGGCTCAGGAAGTAAGAGCGGGTCTGGCAACAGGAAGGTTGCTGGTTCGATCCTTGAGCAAGACACCCTGCTCCTGACGTGTTGGTTGTTATCTTGCATGGTTGACATCCCTGTCGATGGGTGAATGTGAGGCAACTGTAAAGCGCTATATAAATGCAATCCATTTACCATTTAGATGTGCTGGTGGAACGGTGCCAACATAATGAATGACAACCAAGACATCTTGACACATCTCCAGACCTGCTTCAACATGTAATAAAGGGTCTCTGTCTCTCTATCTCCCTCTCTCTCCCTCCCTCCCTCTCCAGGGACGCCCATATGATCCCAGACCACACCATCCGGGCCCTGGGCCACATCGCAGTGGCCCTGCGGGACACGCCGCGGGTCATGGAGCCCATCCTGCAGATCCTGCAGCAGAAGTTCTGCCAGCCGCCCTCCCAGCTGGACGTGCTGATCGTGGACCAGCTGGGCTGCATGGTCATCACAGGGAATGTGAGTACATTTATATATCTTATACAGGTTATATACTGTATATGTACTGTATATACTGTAAAGAATTCCTTCGGGATAATAAAGTTCTATCTATTCTATTCTATATGTGTATGTATGTATATATACCGTGTGTGTGTGTATATATATATACACGTTTATGAGATTGAATCTTGTATCTTGTACGTATATATAATACCAAACCAAAAACCATACTCTGTTTACCCCGTGGTGCGGAACGGCAGTAGTACCAATTACTATTCATTTAAAAATGAATCGACAGTAATTAACCCAATACATTTATTATTATTTTTTTAATTTTATTTTAATAAAGCTAAATATTACCCATGGCCCAGGGGTAGATGTATATATGTAGCCACAAATATTTGCTTTGTAAAATTGTTGTCGACAGTTGTTTGAGTTGAGAAGAGAGAAACTGTAACTTCCAGAGGAACAGTAGTAGTAGTAGTAGCAGCAGGATAGAGGTCATTAGGACACAAAGACATAAGGTGCTATTTGCAGGAAGAAGAGGGACCATAAACTAGACGGCTGAGAGCACACTGTGCCCTTCTGAGTTCAGACAGCATGTTGTAAATCATTTAGAGGTTGTTAATCTGTCAACTGTCATAACATCATTATCATATATTATCATTAGTAAAGGTCATATGTGTCATACATAAGTCAGAATTTATTGTCGTGTGCAATGTGAACTGCAATACGATCACAAGTATTTACATTTTAAAAGTAAATGTAGAACTAATAGTATTATGACGGTAATATATTTTTCTGCGGTAGTGGAGTAAAAGTGGAAGGTACTTCTAGAGTAAAATTCCAACTAATTCCTAAGCCCTATTTATTTTGTATGCTATGGTAACCATGGAAACAATTTAATATTTTGTAACTAATTGATCTCTCTGTCTATCTCTCGCTGTCTCTCTCTCTCTGTCTCTCTCTCTCTCTGCAGCGAATACATCTACCAGAAGTGGTTGGAACCTGTTCCAGCAGATCAGTGTGAAGGCCAGCTCCATGGTCTACTCTTACCAAAGACTACAAGGACCACGGATACAGGTGACACGCCGCCTACTGGCTGTACCACCAGAGTAATGACTCTCCTGTTGTTGGGTTTCATTGAGACTGTGTTCCTAGGCGATCTAGATGAATACAATCCCAATGAATTTCCCATGTAGTCACACCCTATTAATCCTCTAAAATACACAACATTGGACAGCGTGACCTTGCTGAGAAACAAGAGGCAGCCCTCACCTCACAATAAGGGAAATGAGGGAATGCATAGCTCTACGAAACGGCGATATTAGTTTTCTTTGATTTATTCTAATCGAGAAGGTGTAGCTTATAACATCTGGCCAGTACCAGTATAGACACAACTAGTCCACATTGACCATGCTGGTGCTGCAGTACAGACATAAATAAAACCCCCCTCATGTCAAAATGACAGGAACAGGAAGTTACTTTACCCTGCTGCTGACGATCTGTGAAAATGGTTCACAGTAAATGTACTATTTTGCTATTCTATTGTTCATTATTCTATTGTTTATTATTCCATTGTTATTCTGTTATTCTTGTTGGTATTTTGAGCAACCTCTGGCAAAAGAATTTCCTTCGGGATTAATAAAGTTCTGTCTTATCTTATCTTCGCTTATATTTATCCATCCATCCAAATTTATGTTTGTATTGTGGTTAGAAAAAAACCCATCTAGCGACGGGCGACACTCATCAGCATCGGCGACATTGTCCAAACATGTCTGTACGTATTTGTCCCCAAACGCAATACCATACCGACTGACAACAACGGCGACCGCTGCTGTGCAGACACTGCTCCCTGGCCGTGATCAACGCCCTGGCCAACATCGCGGCCAACCTGCAGGCAGAGCACATGGTGGACGAGCTGCTGGTCAACCTGCTGGAGCTGTTCGTGCAGCTGGGCCTGGAGGGCAAGAGGGCCAGCGAGAGGGCCACCGACAAGGGCCCTGTCCTCAAGGTAGCGCAGCAGCCATCCCCACCCCCCGGGCTCCTTCATATATACACACGCGCACACACACATGCACGCAGACTACCGATGGACGACCTTGATGACCTCTGGTCCTCTGCCCCTTAGGCATCGAGCAGTGCGGGAAACCTGGGTGTGTTGATTCCAGTTATCGCCGTGGTGAGTGGGCAAACATGCAGTCAGAGCATGGGTCATGGCCAAATCAAACTAACCCAAGCATTAATTTCGGGATTTGATTCCCATTCTCTGTACTATCCACTCAGGGTACTGTAAGACCCTGTGGATGAAAGCATGATGACTTTTGATTTTTGTTCTCTGTTTCGCTTTTCTTCTATTTGATTATTGATCTGTTTTTCTTCCGGCCTGGGTGTAGTTGACGAGGAGGTTGCCACCAATCAAGGAAGCGAAGCCCCGCCTCCAGAAGCTGTTCAGGGACTTCTGGCTCTACTCCGTTGTCATGGGCTTCGCTGTGGAGGGATCAGGTAGAGGGACTTGTTATGTTCTACTCTCTATGGTTGTTCTTTGTTTCTGAATGCATTGTTATGTTCTCTATAGATAGCTACCCTCCAATGCCTTGTTGGTGTTGGATGTGAATGGACCAGTTTGTTTTATTGTGACATTTTTTGATTTATTGGAATGGTTATTTATTGCAATGGGGGTAGCGTAGGGGTCATGGTGCTTGACTCCCAGCCGGGGTTTGATGCTTTGTATTTCACAGGTTATATGCTCTGTATTTCATAGGTCATTGTGGAGTGTGTCTGGTTTAAGCAGCCTCACCTGGCCCCAGTCAGGCTGATTAGTCTGGGGCCGGGTGAGGCTGCACACCTTTGGTGTATTGACTAATCAATGCCCACAGGTTAAACCAGCCATCATCAGACACACTCAGGAGAGTGCTAGCATGTTTACCACCACCTTTAAATCAACTTCAAACTCTGCAATAAACCAGTTTATTGTAACCTTTGGGCATTGATTATATGCTCTGTATTTCATAGTTCCTGTGCTCTGTATTTCATAGTTCATGTGTTCTGTATTTCATAGTTCCTATGCTCTGTATTTCATAGTTCATGTGCTCTGTATTTCATAGATTATATGCTCTGTATTTCATGGTTCATATGTCCTGTATTTCATAGTTCATATGCTCTGTATTTCATGGTTCCTATATTCTGTATTTCATAGTTCATATGCTCTGTATTTCAAAGTTCCTATGTTCTGTACTTCATAGTTCCTATGCTCTGTACTTCCCGTGTGTTCCCCAGGTCTCTGGCCAGAGGAGTGGTACGAGGGAGTGTGTGAGATCGCCACCAAGTCCCCTCTCCTCACCTTCCCCAGTGGAGAGCCCCTCCGCTCGGAGCTGCAGTACAACTCGGCCCTCAAGAACGACACCGTCACAGCGGTAAATCGAAGAGAAAACACACACACACACACACACACACACATACATGCACAACACACACTCCCTCCCTGATGGGCAGGGTAGACCGGGAGGGTAGAGCAGGTCGTGATGGCAACCGGAGTACAGCTGGTGTCATCCCTGTGTCCCTGACAACCTGCCTCACAAACACCAACACCGCTTTTCCACTGCATAGTACTGGCTCGACTCCACCAGGCTAAAACTGGTACCTGATACCCCGCTCCATCCTGATGTGCAAACTGGGGTTGTTTAAATAAGGCATTAATGTTTATTAATCAATTATTTAAAAAAATGGCTTAAATGGCCTAATAGCTGAAAAAAAATCACACATATTAATCGCTCTCTATGGCGGAGGTACTTAATAACCTATTTAAGTTTGATGAATAAAAGTTAATAAAAGTTGCTGAGTGTTAGTGTGCCCGCAGTGGCCTTCTATAACTTCTATTTGATGAACCGGCTGTTCATGAGCTTCTCGGTGGCTGTGTCGTCTCAGGCGGAGCTGACCGACCTGCGCAGCACCATCAACAACCTGCTGGACCCACCGCCCGAGGTGTCGGCCCTCATCCACAAGCTGGACTTCGCCATGTCCACCTACCTGCTGTCCGTCTACAGGCTGGAGTACATGAGGTTGGCGGAGATTTGCCACAGAGAACAGAGAAACATATAAACAAGGGAAATGATTCGGTTTATGCGTCATGTAATATATATAATTTGAATTGTAAGGTATTTCAAAAAGCAAGTCGTCAATCATAGCGAGACCCACACAAAGGCACAAGGCAGACCAGAGTGACTCAATTAACTGATTCAACTATATTTGTTTTGAATTGTAAGGTAAGGTATTTCAAAAAGTACCACATTTTTTTTTATTTGGGACAATGGTTGTTAAGTTGTCTGGGACAGTTGAAAGTACAATTTGGGATAATTACGGGACCCTGAGGGGAAAGAAGTTACAGTACACTGCATGTGCTCCCCACGTGTTTATTTTCACCAGTTTTTGACATTTACATGAAGTACCACACATATCTCGCAAGTAAAGTGAATACTGTATATGTCTGTTTGTTTGTTGCTTATTGTTGTTTTTATTGACCAGGATGGGGCGCGCTCTGGACTCGGATCGTTTCCAGGTCATGTTCCGGTACTTTGAGGACAGAGCCATCCAGAAGGATAAATCTGGTAGGCGGCAAGTCCGACTGTTATACTACAAGACAGACGAATCGCATTTACTTATTTATTACATTTTTTAATAATCAATGGTTTTGTGTTTACCTCACCAGGTATGATGCAGTGTGTGATCGCCGTTGGAGACAAAGTGTTTGAAGTGTTCCTGCAGATGATGGCCGAAAAGGTATGGAGGAATTAACAATATCAGTCTAACTTTTACAACCTCTATAATTTCCCACCTTAAAGTCACATGGATGACCTCAGTCTGATCTCCACTGGGGAAAACGTTTGACAGCCATAATTAAAGCCCACAACCTAGGGCTGGGCCAATATATCGATATCCAAAATCAAAAACAATATCTCGTCTCATATCACGCTATAGTAATATTGTGATTATGGCATCAGTGTTGTCTTTTCCTGGTTTTAAAGGCTGTATTACAGTAAGGTAACATAATCTTCGGAATTTACCAGACTGAGAAAATACACAATACTTCTCAGTACTTTAATTCACTAGGCATAGGTTTAGTAGTAGGCTTTACAAATGTAGAAAACATGCTATATCGTGACATATATCGTCATCGAGGTATAAAGCGACCAATATCGTGATGGAAGGTTTTGTTGTGTGCTTCTTCCAGGCCAAAACCAAAGCCCACGAGGAGGAGCTGGAGCGACACGCTCAGTTCCTATTGGTCAACTTCAACCACATCCACAAGAGGATCCGCCGCGTGGCCGACAAGTACCTGTCCGGCCTCGCTGAGACGTACGATAACAACACTGTGGTCGTACACAGTCACATACACATACATGTACTCATACACCACGTCACTTATTTAAGACGGATCACGCTCAGAGCCCACTCAGCGGAAACTCTCCCTCTCTCTGTCTTTCTCACTGTGCTCTCTCTGTCTCCTATCTGTATATGCCTAACTTTTCTCTCGATTTCTTCCTTTGCTCGGTCTCTCTTCTATCTATCTACTGTATATATATATATATATATATATATATATATATGTGCAATATCCCGAAGTGCAATATTTCAGCTCAATTGTTTTTATATCTTAATGTTTATAGGTCAGATATTTATATTGATATTTAGATATTGATATTTATATTTATAATTTTGCATTTTAAATTAGTTTAGTTTTAACTCTTTCTTTTTAATTGCTGTTTGTTGTGTGAATGCACCGTTAGGATTGCTACTCAATTTCGTTGTACTCTGTGCAATGACAATACAGAAATTCTGATTCTGATTCTGATATTTCTCTTTCCTAATGCCATCTCTTTCTACTCTCTCTTCTCACTGTTTCTTTCAACTTTTGCTGTATCTATTCATCTATTTATCTATTTTGTTCTTTATTTCTTTCTTTCTTTCTCCCCCGTTAGTTTCCCTCACTTGTTGTGGAGTGGTCGAGTGTTGAGGACCATGTTGGACATCCTGCAGACGCTGTCCCTCTCCCTCAGTGCAGTAAGTCTGAACAAACTGAACAGACAGACACCTTCTTCTTCTTCTTCTTCTTGCCCTCCTCCACGTAATGATGGTTCAGCTCAAACCTGACATCAACATGGGTACCGATGATGATGATGTGGTTTTGTTCTTTAGGACATTCACAAAGATCAACCATACTACGACATCCCGGACACACCCTACAGGATCACCGTACCGGATACGTACGAAGCCAGAGAGGTACGCTTTTCATCTCTTTTTTTTCCACCACTATGAATCTCTTAGTTTGGTTGGTCAATTATTTGTCTCACGCAACGAGTAGAGCATGTCATTTACAGTACCAGGTGTGGGGGTTTGATTCCCACTGGGGGGCCCCACGCTAAGAATGTATGCACCGATGGTATTGTCTGACTCTTTGGATAATCATGTCCACTAAATGGACCTCGACAAGAAACAATGTGTGAAGATGAGGTGTGACAGCTTTGTCAGTTTAAATACATCACGTATACATCTATCGTTTCCAGAGCATAGTGAAGGACTTTGCTGCTCGCTGCGGGGAGATCCTGAAGGAGGCTATGAAGTGGGCGCCGTCTGTCACCAAATCCCACCTGCAGGTACACCATCACCAGTTCTGATTCGAAATGTGTTCATGTTCACGGTTGGTGTTGTCTAAATGGTGTCTGGTCTTGTCCAAGGAGTTCATCCAAATGCATTAACTACAAGTTGTGAATGCCGAGAGAACTCTGAGTTTTGTTTTAATGGCTTAAACTTTGTGATTTGATCGATTGATAAATCTCATGTTCTTTTATAGGAGTATCTGAACAAGCATCAGAACTGGGTGTCAGGTCTCTCCCAGCACACTGGCCTTGCCATGGCCACAGAGAGTATACTGCACTTTGCCGGCTACAACAGACAGAGCATAACACTGGGGGTGCGTAATGAATATGATTAGGAACTGCAGTGTCTCGAGAATATAGCCCTGAGGGACACCACATTGTTGTTCTCTCTTTACTCTGTTCTCATTACTCTGTGTATATATTATACCAGATCTTTTAATTGCTCCCCTTGTTCCTATAGTCCACCCAGCTCACTGAAAGACCCGCCTGCGTGAAGAAAGACTACTCTAACTTCATGGCTTCTCTTAATCTCAGGAACAGATACGCAGGAGAGGTAAGCAAAACGGCCCAGTGGTCACAAATACTAGATGCGTTTGTAGATGCTTTCATGTCATGCATGGTTTTGGTCTTTGTGTTCCGCAGGTCGCTGGAATGATCCACTTCTCCCAGGTGGTGCGGGGACACTCGGACCTCAGCCGGCTGATGGTGAAGCTGATGGCGGAAGCGCTGGAAGGCGGGCAGCCCGAGGCCTTCACCGAGGCCATGTTCAAACTCGCTGCCTTGCTCATCAGCACCAAAGGTTTTCCATTCCTTTTTCACCTCCCTATTTGGTTATGTTGTATTAGTTTTATAAGTAGGTGTTCTGAAAGTGTTTTGATCTAGGGCTATTTGTGGGAATGATAATGTTTGCACATTCATATATTTGTAGTCCAGGGAATCTAAGCAACACAAGAGTTTTTCATATATAATGGTGTTAAAAATTGTGCACAGCACTTTTTTCCCTTATCAAATTTGCAATATGGCCGAGTGCAATTCGCTGAAAGAGCAGCAGTTTTTTTCGATAACATTTTGATTAACTGTTGATCCTCTCGAGCTCAACTGGTATAGCATGGTATACTGCTTGGGTTAAGGGTTCAACTCGCACTGGGGGAGGGGGCACCCATGCTCAAGTGTATGCACTCGCAATATTGTAAGGCACTTCAATATTCAAATATATTCTCTATGTACAATGTATTCACAGTTGCATTTGGTGTTTGCTCTGCCCCACCAGACTTTGACCCACAGCTCCTGCACCATCTCTGCTGGTCCCCCATCAGGATGTTCACGGAGCATGGCATGGAGACGGCCATCGCCTGCTGGGAGTGGCTGCTGGCGGCGCGCGCCGGCATCGAAGTCCCTGTAGGAACCTCACCACCTTCTTTTTAGTGTCTCGCCTTACCCTCCTCTGTCTATAGAGGGCTCCTATTAAGTGTGAGGTCGGAGTCGATGCATGTGTCCGTCGCACGTCGGGACACGTGGACACACATTTGTGATGTCACAAGTGGATATTTTTTTTGAAATGGCTTGTTATAGTCACTAACATAAATAACATGACCTAATGTAAAAATGACTGGAACAGGAAGTGACTTTTGCAGTCAATTAAATGTAAATGCATCAATGTCTGTCAATCCACCCTCTCTCTCTCTTTGTTTGTGTCGGGGTGTAGTTCATGCGGGAGATGGCGGGGGCGTGGCAGATGACCGTGGAGCTGAAGATGGGCTTGTTTTCAGACGCCCAGGTAGAGGCTGACCCCCTGGCCGCCTCCGAGGCGAGCCAGCCGGTCCCCTGCCCTCCAGATGTCACCCCGCACTACATCTGGATCGAGGTAAACCACCACCACCACCACTGAGTGTGCGTGCGTGCCTTTGCGTGCATCTAAAGCACCACTGAGGATACATCAATGTACACAAGTGGCCTTTAACAGACGTGATGCCTCACACTGACTCCTCCACCTCCTCCTTCTTCTCCTTCGTAGTTTCTAGTGCAGCGCTTTGAGATCGCAAAGTACTCGAGCGCGGACCAGGTGGAGATATTCGGCAGCCTCCTCCAGCGCTCGCTGTCGCTCACCGTGGGCGGGAACAAGAGCAGCCTGAACCGCCATGTGGCTGCCATTGGACCCCGCTTCAGGTACACACACACATACTGTACATACATACTGTGACACACTCAGTGGGGGTAAGAGTGTTCACGAGACTGAAATTAATGAATTCAATGTCCACACCAAAATTCAATGAAATAGAAACTCTTTATCGACTGTAACTGTGAGAAGTTATGGTTAGTAGCAGTGCCAAGTCCGTGATACAATAGAGTCGTCGTAGTCCAGAATCAGGGTCTAGCACACCGGGACGAATTCTTAGATCAGGGCGAGGCGGGCGGGAGGGTAGTCAGGCAGGCGGATGATTGCGGGTCTAGACGGCTGTGTCTCAGGGGCTCCCTCTATGGGCCGAAGTGTGAATGCCGGGAAAGGCACATAATAATGATTCCTTACTTCCCCTCTTATGGTCCTCGGTGGCCGGCTGCCACAATACATACACACACACATAGACACACACACATATACACACACACATATACATACTCATACACACATACATACACCTACACACACACACACACACACACACACACACACACACACACACACACACACACACACACACACACACACACACAAACACTAGTCAATATTTGAACTCTTTTGTGTTTATGATTTTTTTATTTTCTGTCTTTTCTAGTTTACCCATGACCTTAACTGTGGGGTAGTATATTGTAGCGGCTAGGGTGGTGTGCAAAGGTTCACAGCCTGCATTTTTGGCCTCCTGAAGCACGATGCCCTAACCCCGCCACCCTAATGACATGCATCTGAATTCAGTGAAATCACTTTGGATAAAGGTGCTAACTGACTAATTTAGACATTGTCAACACTTGTGCCTTTGCAGTTTTTCAATCTCTGAATAATTGCTTTTTTTTTTATGCTGGCTTCCTTTGGTTTTAAGTAATCGTATTTGACGTGAACGGTGCTTGAATGGTTCCGTGGTAACCATGGTAACGCTACTCAGGCTGCTGACTCTGGGCCTGGCTCTGCTCCACTCGGACGTGGTCACCAACTCCACCATCAGGAACGTCCTCCGAGAGAAGATTTACTCCACCGCCTTTGATTACTTCAGGTACCGACGCGTATTAACAATACACACAGACACACAGAGATTTTTTTTTTGTTATCCATTGACATTTACATTTCATCGTTTAGTAGACGATGCAAAAGCGACTTGCAGGTGTACCTGAGGACAAGATCTATATTCTTTTTATTGTGATTTTTCTTTTTTAAATGACAGTGAAGTGCATAATAGTTGAATTTCAGAGATGGTGATTGGACATCAACAATCTACAAACTAGGGCTGAACAGTTAATTCAAAATATTATCTAAATCACAATCTGGGTAAGTGCAATATCTAAATTAAGTGTCAAATGTGTCAATGTAAATGCATAACATCATTATAAACGCAGTACTGTTATTTATTCGTTACAGACCTCAACAAACGTCACACATGATAGTTTTTTCAGTGAAAATTAATTGTGACGCAAAAATGATCATTCCCACCAATCGTGAATCAATCGCAATTGTAATATCTGTCCAAAATAATCGCAATCAGATTTTTTACCATATCGTTCAGCTCGACCACTACAAACTGCAACAACGTGCACAAGTCAGTCTTCTGAGAAGCCCTATTCCTTGCACTTCTGTTTGGCCACGCCGTTGACATTAATGACACATGAATTATGCATTAATCACACATTAATTATGCATTAATTATGCATTAATTACACTGACCATTCTTTTCTCCCCCCCCCCCCCCCCAGCGTGTCTCCCAAGTTCCCCACCCAGGGCGACAAGCACCTGCGGGAGGACATCAGCATCATGACGCGCTTCTACGCCAGCATCCTCTCGGATAAGAAGTACCTGGCCGCGTGCCACCTGGTGCCCCCCGGTGAGCTCTGCACCACGCCCGCCCAGAGCAGCCTCTCTGCTGGGATATTCGGATCGCTAATCGTGTCCAGCACCTCTCCGATTTCCCTCTTAAGTAAGCCTACCGCGGTTGAGACCGGCAACTGCACTTGCTTGCAAGGGCATGTTCTTTTGTTTTTTCATCATTTTTCATCATTTTTCATCGTTTTTCATCATTTTTCATCATTTTAACTTTTTTTTTTATGACCAGCAACTCAAATTCACTGCTGTTATCCTCACTGGCCTCGTTTTTATCTTATTCGTTTTGACTTTTTAAATCAAAACAATTATTTTAGTATTTGTTTAGTATTCAGAGATGTTTTTCCAACTCTCTTGTGCACTCTTTCTACTCTTTTCTTCCTTAATTTTCCTTCTGTCTCTGCTCGAGTGTGTACTTGTTTCATATGTGAGCGCCCACAAAGTGCTTCACACAAAGCAAATCGATGACAAGTGATACAAGTAATAAAGCACTCGAAACTGAAGATGGGCAGAGCACTATACCAGACAATTAAACGCTAGATCAGAACAATGGATACGTCATAAAGCCAATAAAATGACAAGGGGGGGGGACATAAACGAAACTAGAAAACAGACTCCTCTCTCTCTCGCACGGCCATGAGGATAAAGGGGAATTTGTCACCGCGTCACATGCATGATCATCATCATGTTGGCTCATCCCCCCCCCACACACACTCACCCGCCCCTCATCCCCTCGCCTGCCCTCCTTGAGTTGTCAGCGGAAGGCGAAGGCAGAGGAAGAAGATGTTCCAGAGACCCTGCTGATGGATCTACGACTATTACGACTGATGATGATGATGATGATTAATGCCCCCCCCCCCACCCCCCTTCCAGCGAGAGGAGTGGCCCAGACCACAGATAGCCGGACAAGCTTCAGTATTACCCGACCTTTGACCTGGTTCAGGGTCGTCTCTCCGTCTCCACCCTCATCTCAATGACCCCGTCATTTTTAAAACTGCATGAGCATCGACAGAAAGCAAAGACTGACTTGTGGATGCAACTCATTTAGCTCTCCAGAATCGCCGCCCCTCCCCCCACCCCATTCATCAAACATCCCTCAACACATCCCTTTGACTATCTTTATCTGTTTAGTGATGCACTGGTATTCTAGACGGTAGAACAGTTTTTCAATAGCATCTGGTTTTCTTTACGAGAACTGACTTTATTTAGGCTTAAATTTAATGAGAGCAGTGCTCCAGAAAACAAGATTTAAACACCTTTATTAACAGTTCTGTTTAAAACAGTTCTAACACAGTTATATGCAACAATTTATTATGCTAACGGCTCTATTGCATCACTATAGAGGCACTGACAGTAACAGAAGCGTCATTGAATTCATGGGGGGACAATGATATCTTAAAATTGAGTAGCAGTACTTTATACACATCTTTACAGCTTGGATTCAGATCCAGAATACTTAATTAGAGGGGAATTGTCCAACTGCTTTATAGGAAATTGCCCTCCCTGGACTTTGTCCTCCCTGGCCCGGTCTTATTATGTGTGTGTGACTGCGTGTGCATGCGTGTAGACAACCAGGACCCGTCGATGAACAGCCTGTTGGTGATGAACGCCACAGACCTCCGGAGCAGCGCGGACTCCAGCTCCCGCTCCCAGCAGAGCGGCCAGGGCTGGATCAACACCTACCCCTTGTCCAGCGGCATGTCCACCGCCTCCAAGAAGTCAGGTACCGCGATGCGCGCTAACACACACTTACGTGTACATTCATTCCTCATTGGGTCATTTGGCAGATGATTTGATCCGAAGTGACCAGCATGTGTGGCTGGGAATACAGTCAATTTGAGTGACCAATAAAAATGTTAATGAAAGAAAGTGCTGCACAAACTATAGGGCCCTGAGTATATAGCCCTGTGGGACACCACGCTTTATTTCTCGATTCTCTTATGTGCTGTCCTTGCTCCAAATTACTTTCTGATTGAGACCAAATTACATTTGAAGAAACGATTCCTATTTAGATGGTTCACCCCTCTGGCCTGGCCTCCTCTCTTAGGCATGTCCAAGAAGAGCAACAGAGGGACCCAGCTGCACAAGTACTACATGAAGCGGAGGACCTTGCTGCTCGCCCTGCTGGTGAGCCCCGGAAACCAACCTGCTCATCCCCAAATTTCTGATGTGAACATTCCGTTACTTACTGGTGTACTCGATACCTCCAACTCTGTCTCATATCTAATCCCTCCACCCCCCCCCCCAGGCCAGTGAGATCGAGCGGCTGACCACTTGGTATAACCCGCTGTCCGCCCAGGAGCTGGCCATTTCCACGGAGCAGTCCCTGGAGACCAGCATCGCCAACTGGAGGTCCAAGTACATCAGCCTGACGGAGAAGCAGTGGAAGGACAACGTCAACCTGGCCTGGGGCATCGCACCCTACCTGGCCATGCAGCTGCCCTCCCGGTAGACCCTCGCTGGCTCTTGCTCTCTATCGCTTTCTCTCCATTTGTTTTTCTCTCTTCCTCTTTCTTTCTCTCTTTCTTTATTTCTGTTTCTCTCCTCTCTGTTTCACCCTCTTTTGCTCTTCTTTCTTTTTATTTCTCTCTTCTCTTTCTTTCTCTCTTCCCTTTTCTCTCTTCTCTCTCTCTCTCTCGCGCTCTCTCGCTCTCGCTCGCTGGAAATCACATGTATGACAGGTTTTTTTTTGTCTCCCAGGTTTAAGAACGAGGCAATCGTGGCGGAGGTGACCCGGCTGGTGAGGCTGGACCCCGGGGCGGTCAGTGACGTCCCCGAGGCAGTCAAGGTGAGGCGTGGCCCCGGAGCCCTGGAGCCGCACCACCTCCATCTGCCTGGAGGAGGAGCTGTAGACATATTGTTCTATATATTAGCCGACCCCAACATTGATTGTTCCACTTTGTATACAGATGCTTATTAGTGATTCGTGGGTATTTTCTCATCCGCATGTTACTGCAGCTGCACCTGAGCACTGCTTTATTGATTTAGAATGGCACACAGGAAGTAGAGGATGACAAGGAAATTAAGAAGCTGATTTGAACTGACCCGCCTGCAAAAGGCTGATCCACAAACCGCCTAAACCGCGGTTCTAGTCGTGGGGCCATGCGGACAAATGACTCAATCCATGCATCTCTAGCACTTATAGACTAAGCTCTGTGTTCCAGACTGAATGATGACATCATCAGACGGATTAATCTCCAGTGAATAAGGCTGATTGACAGCTTGTCCCTGTGTTTTCTCCCCTCCCCTCCCCTCTAGTTCCTGGTCACCTGGCACACCATCGACGCCGACTCCCCCGAGCTGAGCCACATCCTGTGCTGGGCGCCGGCCGACCCGCCCACCGGCCTCTCCTACTTCTCCTCCATGTACCCCCCGCACCCGCTCACGGCACAGTACGGGGTCAAGGTGCTGCGCTCCTTCCCCCCGGTGAGGCGTCCGTCCGCTGACTGGGACCACCAAGCACCACCCCACCCCCCCCCCCCCCTCCCCCCACCACCACCCCACACATCCAGCCCCTCTCTGGGACTGTCACTCTGATATCAAGTGAAAGGATGTGTGTGTGTGTGTGTTGTGTATGTTGCTGTGGAGTTTGTGAGTGCAAAGTTGAATGGCGAATGATGCATGTATCTTATGACAGCTTTTTGAAAGTGATTTTGTTTCCCTCGGCAGGATGCCATCCTGTTTTACATCCCACAGATTGTGCAGGCTCTCCGCTACGATAAGGTGAATTATACACTTTTGTTTATTTTTTTCTTACTGTGAAAATGGCAAGTAGTCAAGTAGTCAATTCATTGGTTAGTCAATTGACAGAAACTCGATTTTAAAACAATGAACAGATTATCAAAATGTATCAATCAATTATTTGTAAAGATGTGATTGCTTTTCTCAATTATCGACTTCATATTTTTCCTCTTGTTGATTGAAAGCACTTTAGATTCAAGTAAGACGGAACCTAAAGTAATTTGTCATTACTTTATCATTATGTATACAAGATTATTATTCATCGCCAATGACTCTGCTAGTTAGCAGTTAGAGGCCCCGACATGTCCTCCATGCAGTGTAGTGTTACTGACGGTGGTCCTGTGGTGGTCCTCCCTCTCAGATGGGCTACGTGAGGGAGTACATCCTGTGGGCCGCCCAGACCTCCCAGCTGCTGGCCCACCAGTTCATCTGGAACATGAAGACCAACATCTACCTGGACGAGGAGGCGCACCACAAAGACCGTGAGCTAGCTTCTTATGCTCTGGCGATGCACGCGTGCTAACCTTGACAAAGTGCTCCCTGTTATGTCATTGTGATCTTAAAAATATCTGTTTTTATTATTATATAAAGATTAGTTGTTGCAGTGGGGCCTTTATTGACTATTTTCTTGCTTATATCTGCATTCCTTGTCGTTTCTAATTCAATTTGTACTCAAAATGCTAACATTTTTGTGAGCATTGTGAGCATGGTAAACGCTACAGCATGATGAGTGTTGAGTAGTTGGTTACTGTTGTTAGCATGTTTTGCGTGGTTAGCATTGTCCCATTCGTCTGTGTAGCCGACATCGGGGAGCTGTTGGAGCAGATGATGGAGGAGATCACGGGCTCTCTGTCCGGCCCAGCGAAGGACTTCTACCAGCGGGAGTTTGACTTCTTCAACAAGATCACCAACGTCTCCGCCATTATCAAGTACGTTGGGTTTTTCAGTTGAAGAGTAATGGGGTTTTTTTTGTAATGACAAAAAATACAATACAAAAAAAAGGTACAATTGATAACTTTTGTAACATTGACAACATTCAGACACTCCCATTCCCCCCTTCGTGTTTGCTGACGACAGAGATAAATAATTTCAATGATTAATTCACAATTTTTGGAGGGGAATGCAATACTTTTATTCTGCACCATTCTAGAAGCTCTGTGAGTGTATTATTCTTCTTCTTTTTTTTTTCTTTTTTTTTTTAAAAATGTGTCCGTAAAAAAGCTGTCAAAAAACGCACCACCGAGCCCAGTGGCCACCAATTTCCAGCGGTTTGCGCCACTATCCCACATTCTGTGTCATTTGGGCCTGTGGTTCTTTACAAAAAGATTTTTTACGTTTTTTACGTGAAACTTCTAAAAAAGCTTTGTTTGCTTAATCTTTGCCATTTTCATCTTGCTCTTCCTCAGGCCCGTTCCAAAGGGAGACGAGAGGAAGAGGGCCTGCCTCAAAGCCCTGTCAGACATCAAGGTCCAGCCAGGTAAAAACACCTGGCCTTGCAAGTAGTCCCTGTAAAACACCCAAGTCAATACATTTTTTATCCAGTCATGTATTGGCTTTGTGAATGTGTACAAGCATTCCTTGAAATGATTGATTGGTTTTCATTGATTGATTCATGTATTAATGTGTGTGTGTGTGTGTGTACAGGCTGCTACCTCCCCAGTAACCCTGAAGCGATAGTTCTGGACATTGACTACAAGTCCGGGACGCCCATGCAGAGGTAACGGCGGCTTCTCATGTTACAAATGTGTACCATTTCTATGACTATTTAATTATTCAGTAAGATGAATTTATCTGCATTTATTGGACTGTATTGAGATGCGCGTCATTAAGGAGCATGTAGGGCTTACATAGTACCTCTTGCTCTCAGATGCCTACAGGTAGGTCGCAGATGTTGGGGATCGAACCTGGGAGGTCACTAAGACAATCCTGCCATGTTTTCCTTGACTTTATTAAGGTTTCAATTTGTATTGAGTTGAATGTATTCCTGATTATTCCTTGATAACTAATTGCACCTTTAACATTTGTTTCGTGTGTGTGTGTGTGTGTGTGTGTGTGTGTGTGTGTGTGTGTGTGTGTGTGTGTGTGTGTGTGTGTGTGTGTGTGTGTGTGTGTCCAGCGCTGCCAAGGCTCCCTACCTGGCCAAGTTCAAGGTGAAGCGCTACGGGGTGAGCGAGCTGGAGAAGGAGGGTCTGCGCTGCCCCTCCAACTCCGTGGAGGACGGAGACGAGGGCTCGGACGTGGCGCGCAGGATCTGCTGGCAGGCCGCCATCTTTAAAGTGGGAGACGACTGTCGACAGGTACAACGCTATGCTAGGCTAGGCTCAGCTGTGTCGTGTTATGCTAGACTACTCCATGCTACACCATGCATTTTTGAACAATTGCAGAAACACTTTTACATTTTTTTATTTTTTGACTGTTGGTTATGAACAATTGTAAAATGAATCCACCTTAAGGAAGTTAATGAACACCCCTTTAATACGTTTTAGTAAATCTGAATAGTCACAAAGTAACAAGGTTGGCAATTGTTTGAAGTAGGAACATAGCACTTGAAAAATATAATATAATAAACAATTATTTGGGAACCATCGGTGTAGACCATCACTGAGAGAAGAGTCTTCCAGCAGCTGTCCTAATGCACTGTGTGTGTGTGCGTGTGTGTGCCTGCGTGTGCCTGCGTGTGTGTGTGTGTGTGCCTGCGTGTGTGTGTGTGTGTGCCTGCGTGTGCCTGCGTGTTTGTGTGTGTGTGCCTGCGTGTGTGTGTTTCTGCTGCAGGACATGCTGGCTCTGCAGATTATCGGCCTGTTCAAGAACATCTTCCAGCTGGTGGGCCTGGACCTCTTCGTGTTCCCCTACAGGGTGGTGGCCACCGCCCCGGGGGTAAACAACAACAACAACAACAACAACAACAACCACAACAACCGACACGCTCTTGTCAAGTTCAACCTAGACTTAAGGGACAACCAAACCCCCAACACCACTTGTACATTGGTTTGCATTAGAGGGTAAACACTTGGTTTGCATACGTGACTTTTTATTGGCTGATGTGGTTACCGTCCAGGAAGTTACAGGAAGTTACAGGAAGTTACTTTACCCTGCTTCTGATCTGTGAGACGGGTCTACTGAAGGGGTATTTACAGGGGAGCCGGAAGCCCCGCCCCAGATTGAAAATAAAATACCACCAGCATTTTTTGAAAGGTGGGGTCAGGGGGTTTGGTTCACCTTTTAATGACATCTATTTGTTTGTTTATTTGTGTATTTTATTTGCTCCTGTCGCCAGTGTGGCGTGATCGAGTGCATCCCCGACTGCAAGTCCCGGGACCAACTGGGTCGGCAAACAGACTTTGGGATGTACGACTACTTCAGAAACCAGTATGGAGACGAGTCCACCCTGGCCTTCCAGAAGGTGGGGACTAAAGTTCTGTTGCACACATTTGAATTCCTAAACATTAATTCCCCTATTATACAACCAGGTGTGAATGTGATTAGCCATTCCAAGTGATTTCATAGATCAGCTTACCAGCCTACCCAGTGGACTGTAGCAACTGGTAGGATAGGAGTCCTTTAAAGGGCCCCTATTATACCATCCGGTGGTTGATTTAGCCGCTAGGAGCCGTTTCAAACTTATGACTCCCACAAGTGGGAGTGTCCCCTCAGATGTATGATGGACAGGTCAACTCCAGCCCTGCCAGTTGATCACATCAGTCCACCAATGAACTCATTCCTGCTGCCATACACGCCCACCTAGTGATGTCACAAAGGCCTGAATTGATACTGGCCATTTTTAACAATCGAGGGAACAAATGACTTCCTGAAACGCTGTGTCTGAAACATGCAGGCGTTAAGGCACCAAAGCTCAAACCTGACAACACACACAGAGACCAACTTTATAACACACAGAGATTGTGGTTGAGCTAAAGTAAGCTAACATAAACTTAATGTACTTTTATAGATATTAAAGTATTTTGTGAGCCCAAAATTACATAATCCCACAATATCAATGAATAATCGTCTTTATAATCTTGATCTTAATCTTAACCCAAATCACTGTGGATAAAGGCTTTTGCCAAGATCGCCCAGCCGTCTGGACGGCCAACCGTGTTGTATGTATGTCAACATGAGTACATTCACATGTCTGAACAAGTGCTGAGCCCTTCACCTCCCTCCTCTCTCTCTCTCTCTCTCTCTCTCTCTCTCTCTCTCTCTCTCTCTCTCTCTCTCTCTCTCCTTTACCCCCCCCCCAGGCACGGTACAACTTCATCCGCAGCATGGCCGCCTACAGCCTCCTGCTGTTCCTGCTGCAGATCAAGGACCGACACAATGGCAACATCATGCTGGACAGCAAGGGACACCTCATCCACATTGGTAGGAGCCTGACCTTCACTGTGTGCAGCCATCTTGGTTCTATCTAGACGCAAGCTGGGTGGGGAAGTTGAGCGCAATTGAAACTGAACTGTGATTGTTCCGACTTTTTGTTCTGTGTCAATTTATTGGCCACCACGATACAGATTGAAATTGTACACGGGCTACGTCACTCAGGGAAGTACTGTTGCTATGGCTACATTAATTATGTATATTATTCGCCACAAATTTAGAAATGTAGCCTGAGAACCGTATAAATATGAACATATGTTCTACTTAACTAATAATGCTCATTGTTACTGGTAGATTTTGAATGTGTATTGTTATTTTATGTCGTACGTAGGACCCCAAGGCTGAACACAGGCCGAGCAATTTATGTATTAACAACAGTGTTTAGAACTAAGATTGAACCAAGATGGCCTCTAGGGGCACAAGACCTATGGAACGACACGTGCACCTATGAACTTCAACATGCCCACGCTATTAGCCTAACACAAACAACAACCCTATAGTCCTTGTTGGTGAATGGGGGAGCGTTCTGGCCAGAGCACGGCATTGTGTGGGGAAGTCGACGTTTCTCATGTTCTGTAAAGTGGTTTATTCTTTTCTTCCCGTAATTGCTGTGACCTCTGACTCATTATTTTGATGGATAGAATATGAATGAATATAGTCGCGATTAATAAGTAGGTAGGGCTTAAGATGCATACACGTAGACCGCAGACCTTAGGGTTGGAACCCAGAACCTTTTGCACAAGGCGTCAAAACCACCCCTAACCTCTAGACTGTCTTAGCCTGCTTCTACGAATTAAGAGCTGTCCAGAGGTGACGTTGGTATGTGTGTGTGTGTGTGCGCGTATGTGTGTGTGTGCAGACTTTGGCTTCATGTTCGAGAGCTCCCCCGGCGGGAACCTGGGCTGGGAGCCAGACATCAAGCTGACCGACGAGATGGTGATGATCATGGGGGGCAAGATGGAGGCCACGCCCTTCAAGTGGTTCATGGAGATGTGTGTCAGGGGCTACCTGGCCGTCAGGTGAGGAGGAGGAGGAGGAGGAGGCGGCAACGTAGCGCCGCACAAGTACTTTGGAGTTGTCATGCCCGAGTACTGTACGTCTATGTACTGATGAAAGCACAATAGAAGCTCAATATTGAGTCACCTTTTCAGGGAACGTCATTTTGTAGTATTGTTACTGTATTGGTATGTATTGGTTTTCGCTGAAAGGCAATTTTTACTCTTTTTAGATTTGGTTATATTCTCATATGAAATTGCGTAGCAGGAAAACAATCTACCAAAGATGATTTCATCCAAGGACTGATTTGTTTTAATTGATCAATTGACCAAACTCCAAAGCAAGGGCTTTGATGTTCTGTAGTTTGATTCCATCATGTCTGACCGTGACTTCTCCATGACCCCCTCCACACACACACACACACACACACACACACACAGACCCTACATGGACGCAGTGGTTTCCCTGGTAACGCTGATGCTGGACACGGGCCTACCTTGTTTCAGAGGACAGACCATCAAGCTTCTCAAGTAAGTCAAAGGGTACTAACGGCGCACAGCTAGAACACACAGTGAAATGGCAGAGGAGATGTTGCTCTTGAAGACATCTGAGCAGCTTCTTGTAGATGTGATGGTGAAATGTGGAACCCTGCAGTCCTGAGATGAGCAAGTCATAATATTTAATTGCCAAGGAACTGTCATCAAATACGTTTGGCTTGGTCGTGGGCATCTGTAGCTTCCCCTGCATCACTTTTATGAAAGATTTCTGTCTTTTCTTTGGGCTAGTAAGTTGATTTTTATACATATATGAATATAAAAACGTTTTCCTTTTCAGGGGCCGCTTTAACCCTCAGATGAGTGAGAAAGAGGCTGCAGCTTACATCATCAAAATAATCCAAAGTTGTTTCCTCAGCAGCCGGTAAGATACAGGACACAGAAGATCAATGATAAATAAATGTGATATTCTACAATTATTATGTTTGTTTATAATAGTGGAACTAGCTAATTAGCCGTGGACATTGTGTTGCCCATGGTAACGTGTGTTCGTGTGTTCGTGTGTTCGTTCACCAGGAGCAAGACCTACGACATGCTTCAGTACTACCAGAACCAGATCCCATACTGAACACCCTGAGCTCAGGTCCTCCAAACACACACACAAACAAACACAAACCTGTTACTACGCTGTCTCGCTCACAGCTTCTGGATGATTCTCCTCTTCAAGTTTTATTGAACACGTTTTTATTTGTGCCCTTAGCTAACTTGTGTCTTAGCTCGTCCTTTAGACCTCCCTCCACCATCTCTCCACCTTTTGTCTTTCTGGATTTTTATGAAGAAAAAAAAATTTGAATATCCCAAAATGTTAAACCGTGACATGGTTCTCTAATGAATAAATATTTAAATACGTAATGTTATACTTATATCCATGTTTTCCTATATTGGAGAGTTAAGACCTTCCTCTGTTTACCAATGGCGCAACAAACAGTTTGCCGTCACGACTGTTGTGAACTATGTCACAACCTGGGAAGATCACTATTGGAGGAGTCATGTTTTGTTAGAACTCGTTAAAGTCGTCATTACACTTTGTAAGTTATTCATTTACGCTTTAGCCACTCTTACTCGCACTTTATCATCCACAGTATTTCATTGGGTGCTCCTGCTTTCTGATCAAAAGCTGTACTAGAGATTCGACCCATCAGGATCAAATGGAGACGAGAACAATCTCACCTATTGAATCATTTCAACAATGTGTTAAGACGCTGTAGTTTTTTAATTATTTAAAAAATATGATAGGTCATGTATAGGCATAAGTCGTATAGTGTTAAGATTTTAGTATTTAAACCAATTGAACCGCTAGCTTGACAAGTGTGAATCCGGAAAGTAGGTCACACCAGGTTCTTGGCTCAAGTACGAGCGTTTACAGCCTGCACATTTCGATGGTTTAGTTTGAAGTCCTCCTCTTGTTGGCTAACACACAAACTGTGTCCGTCTGCCTAACTTTACTGTTGCGTGTGTGTGTGTGTGTAAAACCTGGGTTTTGAAACATTCCACTAATTGTAAAGTATATAATACGAGTAAAGTATTTTCCTCATGCTGACTATTCTACAGGATAGTTGTTTAGCTTTACAACTAAAGTTATTTGTAATTATCAGTTTTGTTTTTGTTTGTTGCGTATCCTGATATTGATGAAGATGACTATACCCTTAAAGCCATGTACCTTTTCTCTCGATCTAAACTGATAGTAATACTTGAGTCAACACGACCTTATGCAATCTATTCGTGTATATTTATGCGTTTACAAACCGTGTGTAAAAAAAACTGTTTTGGTTTTGTATGTCTAAATTCGTATGTGTATTGTTAGGAAAGCTATGACGAACAACCGTTTATAAAGTCCTCTGAAACAATTCAAAGGATGGTTCAATGAAACTGCTATTGCTGTAACATGAGGTGGAAATTCCAGATTCATAAATGTGCAAGTCCTGTCCGGGATTTAGAGTGAACCACGAGTGCATGAAGTACCAAGCCAGAGGTTGCCACTCATGAGTGCAATCAGTGCACAGCTGGAGCAATAACACGGGATGGACTTTAGCTTTCTAAACCTGGACTGGATCACCGGCTGTAACCTTGGCTGAGCGTTTATCCGTTATTCAAATACTACCTTTTCAAAAATACTTCACTGTCCCTCATGTCTACCACTGTCTTGCAGTTGAGATGGACATTATGAAGTCATTACGTGCGTCTGTATGTGTGTGAGTGTGTGTTCTAGGTCTATGGTGTTCCAGTAAATAAATGGCCATATATCTCAATGTTGTCTGTATCTGTGTTGTCTAGAGAACTAGTCTGTCATTCTGTGATCATTTTGAAAGCATTTGGAAACAAAATGCTCACCACTATTCAATATTTCGCAATATCAAACTTTATATTTATTCTGCAACATCCTTTTAAGCCTTCTGTGTGTTTCTATATGGTTTAGCTGGGTAAAAAATATAACGCTCTGTAAATCGCATATTTATATATATATATATATATATATATAGTAAATCGTCATGTTCTAAGGGCATTGCCTTAACAAAGTTGGGCAATTAAAAAACAAATGATTTCATAATCTGAATAAAATATTTGAAATGACCGAGTGGTTGTTATCCATTGTATGTTGTCGTAGTTTGTAGTAGTTCATCATGCGCTACTTGGCTTATTTGATACTTCAAGCGTACAATATTTCTACCACTTTGGGATTGAGTGCATGAGAAAATCTTCTCCCCACTGTATCCTTGTAATCTGAATTTCTTATGTGTGGAATTGAGTTTCTTTTTTAAAATATCATACGTACCCAGAGATGGGCAAAGATGCATCAAAATGTATCTAGTTACAAAATACACCTCAAATAAATAAAATAAAATACAAAATAATGGTGCCAGAAATATAAAACACATGTATTTCGTATTTTCAAAATACAGGAAAATACACTTGTAACATTGGGCATCGTGAATTTGTACAAAATGGCAGAATATTTTTTTATTAATATACACAAGGCTCTGAGAATGCCACTATCTCAAAACTACAAAATACTGAAAATAGTGTTTTGCTTGTTACAGTATGTACAATCTTGCTCTCCATCCAATTCAAAGACAAGGCAGTCGAGACTCAACCTTCAATGAGTAGCCTACTCAGTTGCCGTTAAGAACAACTAACTTTTCAAAAATTTCTGGTGTTAGCCGCCGGGATGATATTCCTGCAAATGAGAAAAGTCTCTCGACCGGCGCTGAAGAAGGGAGGGTTGTGTTGAATCGCCCAAAAAGGAGCTTAATCCGCGGGTACAGCTCCAGAGAGCGCAACTCCCTCCTAGAGTCCTCCAGAAAACGGAGGGTCTCGAACTCCGCTTGGCTGTGGCTCGTGATTATCTCGGGTCTTTCCCACGTGTCAGTTTCGTCAGGTGAGAAAACAAAGAAGTCCTCTTCCTCATCGTCTTGGTGGTCAGAGGACGGCACTTCACTCTCTGCCACCATGCCATCAAGCTCTTCAACCGAGCGGAGTAGGAGTTGGTGAATTCGCCATTTCTCACCCGACAGCCGTGGCGGTATCCAGCGCATTTTGAAGAACGGGTGGGTCGTCGTCGCCAAGATGGCTTCGTTCACATCCGTCGTCAACTGCAGATAACTACAGAACCTGCTCTCAAAGCCCCCCAAAATGGCTTGTAAAAGGGTAGACGTGTACCTTAGGTTTGAGACTTGGAGGTCGTAGAGTTTGGCTTGCACAGCGAAAAGGGTGGGAATGAGTTCACCGTAGTAGCAGGAGTCCTGACTCTGTAGCCGATCGACGGCCATCGCAATAGGTCTCAGCACTATGCAGTACTCTCCCAGGTAGTCGAGCTCCGCCTCGTTGAATGCAGGGAGATCAAGTGTCGACATAATTTCCAGTAGTTTGTCCCTTAAATGGCTCAGCTGTCTCAAACTGTCATACAGTGAATTCCAGCGTGTCGGGCAAGGCGTTTTCAACGGTTCCTTTGTCGCTTCTAACAGGAGCTCTGCTGTCTTGGGTGTTTTCGAAGCGTTCCACAATGCAGAGCACTTTCCCATGGCTGACTGGTTGAGGCGGGAGAGCGTGGGGGAGTCCTCCATCGCCTGCTTTACGTCGGCGGTACACACCAAGCCGAGCATATGAGTGGCACATCTCACTTGAGGCGGTCGGAAGAGTCCACCTGCGGACGGCTCTTCTGAAGGACGGATGGTTATGAAGGTCAGCCCATCCCCTTTCATCTCATTCTCTTCATCTGCCATGACGGATATGCCGAACTCCTCATAGGCCTTTACAACGTTGGACCCATTGTCTGTCACCGTTGCGACAATTTTTTCACTGGACAGGCCAAATTCAGAGTGAATTTCGTCCAATAGCTCGCCCATGTGGTCACAGGTGTACGGACTCGGGAACGGCCTGCATGCCAGAACGACTGATTCGCGTTCGGTTGCGTCCGGTTTGATCCAGTGTGCCGTTACACCCATGACGCTCGTCTTACCGGTGGACCAGATGTCAGCAGTGGTGCAGACACATTGCACCGTCCTCAGTTTCTCCTTCAAATCCCTTTTTTTGGCAATGAAATCTGCTTCGATTTTCCTTTGGAGCGTCTGTCTGGAAATCACAGTCGTGTTGGGGCTCAAGCCATGAATCAGTGCCACAAATTCAGTTTGTTCAACCGTCGACAGAGGATGCATTCCTTTCACCACGTATGACGTGATCAGAGAATCGAGTTGACCCTGTGTTACCGTGTGCGGCCTCTTCGTATTCTTACCACCGGAGCGCCTTTCTAAATCATTAAGATTATCAGAGTGCCGTCTCTTCCGTTGAGGTTTGCCGATTGCCTTCCCATTTGCCGGTTGAGAGACAAAGCCGAAGAACTTTCCATCTGACATTACAGATCCATAATTTGTGGTTCCATCCATGTTTGTAGAAGGTTCTGCTTTAACACCATCTTGATGAGACGTGTTGCCCTCCTGGCCACCTGTAGATTAAAAAGAAGACAAAACATTTACATTTAGGGCATTCGGCAGACGCTTTTATCCAAAGTGACTTACAATAAGCACATACTGTATATCGATGTGGTACATAAAGATAAGAATAGGACACATTTCAAGCATTCATAATTGCAAGGTAAATAGGACAAGTAGATCAATAGGCCCTAAAAAGAAAATGAAACTGTATATTCAATGTGATATCATTATAAAAAAAATATATTTGTATTTACAAATGGACATCATAACTGGTAACTATATTATCTGCCAAATAATGGTGATGGTGGCATAATTGCCTGGGCTATGTGGAAAGTGAACCATGATATGATGCCCTGAACCTAAACAGTACTTTGTGGTGGAGGTCGTTGGAGAGGGTGCTTCTTCTTGCACATTGACAGGTGCTTCACGAAGTCCGCCCTTCGGGACAACATTGACTGGCAGTGGACGCAGTGGTAATGCCATTGCGGTCGGCAATCCAACCCACATCTGTGAATGGTATACCCTGAAAACACATAGAATTGTAGTATTACTTTATGATCACAGTGTTTAAGAGTGTAAATTATGATGAATACCTCAAAGTCTGAATCTAGTATCTGGTGAGCACGAACAAAACAAGAGAGGGGGACTTGTTTTTGGAAATGTCTGTTACGAAAGGCTACCTTCATGGAGAACGGCGCGGTTGAAGTGGCTCTCCAAGTGGCTTCTGATCTTGCTCCACTTGGCCGGGTGGAACACGGCGGCGCTGCAGAACGGGCAGTGGAAGTCCTTGCAGCATGTGGTGCATTTCTTCAATTCGGGCAAGCATCTCCCTTCTTGGATTGTTATGTGCATCTTGGAAAAAGAGAGAAACGGAACATTTTCACAGACATATATTGGGCCCCTTGGACCAAAATCTTCTGTCCCAATGTTCTGTTCCGGATTGATCTTAATCTGTATCCATGGAATCCTTTTTGTATAGGGCAGGCAATAAGTTACGGACAGTCCACCGCCCTAACTGGGTGAGGTAGACAGCATGCAGTGACTTGCTTGAGGAGGGAGTGAAGGGGGGGGGGGGGTGAATTTCACAGGAGATATGAAAAGAATGCGAGCAGTGTGGCCTTAAAAACCACTGTGTGTAAGTGTGTCTAAGTCTATTGTTCTGCATTTCAAGACGTATTTACATCAATTGTTTTTATGTTTTATGAATCATAGAGAAAGTATTTGAAGTATCTTTTAGGAAGAAAAATATATATGACTCAACTCTAAAGTATCGAATAACATTTTTGGAGTCTGTTGAAAATCTATTACAAAACACTAAAAAGTAATTGAACTATGTATTTCAAATACAAGTAAGAAGAATACTGCCCATCTCTGTTTGTAGCGTCTGTGGTTTGTACCAGACAGTGGCTTGTGCCAAGGGAGTCAGCTACATCATCGGATTGCAGGCTCAGAGTAGTGGAGCAGTTCTGGACCACGCATGTGCAGCTTAGACGAATACGGTCGAGATGGCGCTTGCACAGTTTGGAGCAACTGAGTAAATTCAGTTATAGAGTAAACATAACCATGGAGTGTAATGTTGTAATTTCGCAAGCCAATACATTTTACTATTAAATGTCAGTGTAAATTGTAATATTTATCTCACAATGGTGGATTGCTTAGTGTCCGCTCTGAATGTTATATTTTTTTAAATGATGGCCTAATTCATACGTTTATTGAGTATTACATTTTCCTTCCCCCACTCCTCCTTTCCTTCCCCCACTCGCTCCTTCCCTCCCTCCCACAATGTGTCTCTTCGTGTTTATCGTGTTCATTAA
This sequence comes from Coryphaenoides rupestris, assembly GCA_002895965.2. NCBI lineage: Eukaryota > Metazoa > Chordata > Actinopteri > Gadiformes > Macrouridae > Coryphaenoides > Coryphaenoides rupestris. Next base: position 206,726 of record PIJE02000282.1, on the reverse strand, counting down.
CATGTCACAAAGGGGCGCCATCTTTTCATCAGTACCTTGTTCGAATGGACCTTTCTTGTTGTGCCAGAGGGCATGGGCGGTGCTGGGACAGAGGGCATGGGCGGTGCTGGGACATAGGCCTGGGGCGGGGTTGGCCCGTAGGTCAGGGACGGCGTTGGGCCATAGGTCAGGGACGGCGTGGGGCCATAGGTCAGTGGCTGCGTTGGGCCCGAGGTCATGGTATTTTTGCAGTGCTGTAGATGGTGTTCAAATGTGTCTCTTCTTAGGAGCATCCCCGCGCAGTAGAGGCAATGGTAATGCAGCCCCTTTCGGCATTGGAGCCCACACCTGTGAATGGTGAAGTCTACAACATTTGAGAAACACTGAGTTAGCACATCACGTTTTTACTAATTAAACGTACGCAGTCCCTTATGAATGCATTCTTTTTTTTCTTTGTTGGATCAACTCGATGGACAATTCTTACAACGTGTTTAGGTGTGATCGCTTGACAGAAACGTAGACCGTTGGTGCTGTCGTATAATCAGGTAATAAATGGAAGGTGAAAGTGGAAATAACTGTCAAATTCCCGATCAAATACATAAATATATTGATGACCCGGTGCACCTTTACAGGTACTCACTGTGATATGCAAACACGTACAACGTGATCGTCTTACCTCCATGGACCACTGCCTTCTTCAAGTGTCCACTGAGGTGAGACATCAACTTGTCTTGCCTCGTCGGCTTAAAAAACCGCGGACTGCAGAACGGGCAGTGGAACAGACTGCAGCAGGTCTCGCACTGTGCGGGCACTGGAAACGTCCTGCAGATAGTCGGATGATGGATCTAAAAACAAATGCATAGAATGACAAATAATTGTCGTCATATGCATTGTCGGGTAAATGTGACAACAATAACTGAGTCAATTCCCCCTCTAAATACGAGTGCACAAAATAAAAGGGCTTTTTTTTTTCTTTCTTTTTTTTTACACGTTGTCGCATTATGTGATTCACAGCCATTTACATCACAAATCACGACCAGAATGCAGGGAATGAAGCCTGCAATTTCAAATATTGTGTGTGTGTGTATGTGTGGGTGGGGGGGGGATAGCCTGTGCCCCCCCAGCTCGGACCTCAGGCCATCCCTTTACCCCCCCACACCCCCCCGAGATAGAAAGCCTTGCAAGCTAACCCAAGCTAGTTACAAGCTAGTCCATCCATCAGCATCACCACCAAGAGCCCACTGAGCAGTGCGCTAGTGTGACACACATCTTTTATGGCGCCATTTAACAGCGCTACAACATGTACTAGCTCGCTGTCGCCTAACATTACTCTTCATAATCATGCTTTTTCATCATGTTTGCTGAGCTTCTCCCTGACATTGCGGCGACAGGAAGAGAAGAAAACGCGGAGACTGTGTGCACTGCGCTGTGGACTTGCGGCGGGGAAAAAAAAAAAATGAAACACGTCTTTATTTCTACCGTGAGACGCTTGCAATGAAAATATTACGAATCAGTAAATGAATCGGGCGACTTACAGTCTTTCTCGACGCCATGTTCTATTTGAACTGCGCATGCGTCCATGCGTGCGTCCGTCCGTCCGTCCAGCGCTGCTCCGTCTACAACTGCTGCTGCTCCCCTCCGAGCCTGGCACTGCAGGCAGACCCGCGCCCAGCAGGGGGAGCTGGGTGACGTCACGGGGCGGGGCGGGGCGTGTCACGTGGCTCCGCCCCCCTCTGGGAACCTGTGCGGTTTTTTTTCCCCTGAAACGGGAGAACGACCGAGGAAATAAGGTATGCGCTGCGCGACTGCTTTTAAAACTACATTGAAAACGACATAGATATGTTTGTTTTTTTTGACGTGTAGGGGTTTTTTAAAAACGCTCTTGCCCGTCTTAAACTCACCATCAACACAATGTTAAGTTGTAAACTTTGATCAAAATGTTCGCGTAACGCAGTTGGACCAAGGGAACGTTACGCGCGGCTAGCGTTACCCTATAGGGTGACACGGGTTCAAATGAACACACGATACCCGCGTCTGTTTTTTTTTGGGAAGTTTATCCAGATAATTAGACGCTACGTCGTTTCCAGCTAATTATACACACGTCGTTTCCATTGCGTCTAAAATCATGAATGTACACTCCCGTCCAGAGAGTTCCCTATGGAGCCAGACGAGGTGTTGGGACACTTTCTGATGTAGTTACAGGTTGTAGTAGACGCGTCATTATTGACTTGTCTGGGAATTTTGCTTCCGGGAATAATATTGTAACCACCTGTGTTATTATGTAGTATACAGTCATTGCACAACATCCGTTCAAATAGAATGACACTGTGGTGCTGCTCATGGACTACCGGCGTAACCAACAATAGGCCTCTTCTCAGGGGAGTTCAGCTCAGAATCAGAATTGCTGTATTCGCCAAGTAGTTTTCACATACGAGGAATTTGCTGTGGTTGTTGGTGCGTACAGACAACATCTGTGTGTGTTTTTCCTTGCAGGTGACTCCAGAACACATTATTTTCATGCTCGGTTTGCAATCTGATCTGCAAACCCATGTAAGTCCTGCTGAGTGACTGCGTATGAAAGAGGTATTCAAGCGGAACGTTTTTTTAAATATATATATATATATAATATACATCTCACCAACCAAAGTTAATTGGAAGAGGGAAATGGCTTTGACAAAAGTATATGTTTGTGCTGCTTCCCCAACACATTCGAACGAATGTACAGTTATAAACAATAGCACTACTATTGAAAGTGGCACAACAATATATTTTTGACTTGGCATGCATGGGGGTTGCATGGATGGACCCTGGAGAGAAGTCCTTTCTCTGGTGTATTCATAGGGTTAGCGGGTCAGGGGTAGGTTTACGTACCCTTGGTTTTAGAGTAAGACATTGCATGAATATCAGCCTGGTGTTGTTAACAATCTGACAATCTGACATCAATTTATTAATTCAAAAAATTTTAATTCCTCTGGATCTTGCATGAATGCTCAAATAGTAAGGTTTTAGATCTGATCTCTGTCTCAATTCACCACAAACTATTCCCGTTTCGATCATCACATAACACTTCAAGCAGCTGTTCCCAGACACCAACCTGCCCACTCGAAGATTTAACAAAGGAAATCCAATTACGAATTACGAATGAGACTATAAGAAACACATCACCTCATCTCATTTGTTAGAGTGGTTAGTTCTGAACCACGCAATAAGCATATATACACAATTTGATACACTCAAGTTCAGGGCCTGTTTGTGTGTATATAATATACATATTTACTTATTGCTTATATACATATTTATACTTGTCAGTCCTGCAATACCTATGGACCCCTCTAGTGGGCAGCTCTGGGAATAGTTGCTTCAAAACATTTCTCAATACTTGCATGAAGAGCACATGTTGCACTCAGTTTGTGTGTGTGTGTGTGTGTGTGTGTGTGTGTGTGTGTGTGTGTGTGTGTGTGTCCTGTGTGTGTGCTCCCTCAGGGCCCATCATCTTCCTCATGTCATATGGAGCAGACTTCCACGGACGCGCTGAGCCACCTCGCCAGTTGCCCCACTATGACTCGGTCCCCCGCGGCTCTCTGCCCACCCACTACGACCCCGGGCCCCTGAGAGACCCCCAGGCCGTCCGGCTCGCCGCCTCCGCCGACCCCCTCCCTCCGCCGCCCCTGCCCGACACTCCCCCCATCGGCCCCAAGTTCGACCCCAGCGGCAGCGAGGGGGACGAGCCGTACCCGGACCCCCCCGACCCGGCGCTCGACATCGACATCAAGCCGGTGCATCGCTTCATCCCGGACTCCTGGAAGAGCTTCTTCCGGACCAGCAGCGACCGCAGCAGCAGCAAGCCCTGGCCCATGTCCGCGCCCGCCTCCGCCTCGCCCTCCTCCGGCTCCGCCAACAACAACAACAGCTCCAGCGAGGGGGTGCGCTGCTCGCCGCCCCGCTCCCCGGCACTCCCGGGGTCCAACCGTGACCAGTATGGCGGCTCGGCGGCCGGCGGCAGCAGCAGCTACAACTCGCGCAAGGAGCTCCTGGACCCGCACGGCTCGCTGTCGGGCCACACGCAGCGCACAGCCATGACCTACAGCGAGCGCGTGGAGGAGTATCACCAACGCTACGCCTACATGAAATCCTGGCCGGGCCTGCTGCGGATCCTGGGCTGCGTGGAGCTGCTGCTGGGCGCGGCCGTGTTCGCGTGCGTGTGCGCCTACGTGCACAAAGACAACGAGTGGTTCAACATGTACGGCTACTCCTCGCCGGGCGGGTCCTACGGGAGCGCGGGGGGCATGTACGGGGGCATGGGGGGCAGCTACTACACGGGCCCCAAGACGCCCTTCGTGCTGGTGGTGGCCGGGCTGGCGTGGCTGGTGACGGTCATCATGCTGGTGCTGGGCATGACCATGTACTACCGTACCATCCTGCTGGACTCCAACTGGTGGCCGCTGACTGAGTTCATCATCAACCTGGCGCTGGCTGTGCTCTACATGACTGCAGGTGGGCTGCGGGTTTCTCGATCATGATTGTTTTGCTACAGATATTATTATTAGTTATTATTATTATTAGTTATATATATATATACGGTATATATATATATATACAATAAAATGTTACACCACATGACAGTATATACATTTTGTGTTCTCGAGTGGTGGCACCTTGTCTGTAAATGGACAAATTAAATAAAAAATGTATATATATATATACAATAATATAATAATCACCCCCGCAGCCAATTAATTGCGGAGGCCAATATCAACGGCAATGGCCATTTTATATACAATTAATTGTGCAGCCCTAGAATGTTGTGTATCAATGTTTATGTATTGATAGTCCATGGGCCTGTGTAATAAAGCACACTGAATGTTCTTTTGAAGGGTTTGAAGAGTGCTGTATGTGTGAATAAACATCACCAACAATCATGTTCCTCCTGAGTTATGAGGTTGAGTTAGCGGGCACAAGCTTTTTCCGAATGCATCCATTTGTGACGTCGTAAGCGCTCTGTTCTTTGTAAATCTGGCTGGACGTTCAACGCTTGTGATGTCACAAGTGTCATGGCTAATCATCCTCATTCCAACAACATTCCCCTCCCCCCATCTGCAGGGATCATCTACGTCCGGGACACCACCCGCGGGGGTCTCTGCTCCTACCCGGTGTTCAACAACCCCATCAACGGCGCTTTCTGCCGGACGGAGGCGGGCCAGACGGCCGCCATCATCTTCCTCTTCGTCACCATGCTGCTCTACCTGATTGCCGCCATGGTGTGTCTGAAGCTGTGGCGGCACGAGGCGGCGCGGCTTTACCGCCAGAAGTACGGCGTGGAGGTGAGACGCCTTAGTCAGGAGGTCGGGGGGTTCAATTCCCACTGGGGCCACCCACCCATGCTAAGTATAACACGCTTTGGTTAAAAGGGCTCAACAACGCATATTTAGAGAAGATGCAGGTATTAATCTAAAATGGTAAATGGATTGCATTTTATATAGAGCTTTTATCCAAAGTGCTTTACAGTTGCCTCACATTCACCCATTCATACACCGACGGTGTATGAATGGGTGAACCATGCAAGGTAACAACCAACACGTCAGGAGCACTTAGCTAGGCAGAGCCCAGGGATTGAACCAGCAACCTTCCTGTTGCCAGACAATCGCTCTTACCTCCTGGGATACTGCCACCCAGATACAGTATCTATGGATATTGAGTACATCATGGTAGCATTTGACCATGCCACACGCCACAATAAAGTGGCTTTTCCAGAGCTCACCAATGACCAGACACAGGTGGATGATGTTGAATATACCACGGGCAGAGTTTGAAGTTGTTTGTTGACAGAGCAGGTGGTAACAAGCTAGCATGCTAGAGCTCTCCCTGAGTGTGTGTGTGTGTGTGTGTGTGTGTGTGTGTGTGTGTGTGTGTGTGTGTGTGTGTGTGTGTGTGTGACCCCCCAAGCCCTAAAATGAAACCTTTGTCTCCCACCTGGTTTTTTTAATGTAATTTTGTGTTTCTGGGCCCAGGACCCGACGTTCGTGGAGAAGAAAGAGCGCTGTGAGTACCTGAAGAACAAGCTGGCCCACATCAAGCTGAAGATCCACGAGTACGACAAGGTCATGGAGTGGAACGACGGCTACAGCTAAACCTGGGGGTGGTTCCACGGCGGAAATCTGGAACCTCTGTTTTTAGTGTGTACGATCGGCCTAAACTACAACAGGTTTATGATCGCCCGCCGAGCGTAAACTAGATCTCGTTTTTAGTGTGTATAGTCGTCGGCAACGGTTGACGTACCCCGGAGCGGCTGCGGTAAGCTAGAACGTGTTTTCAGGGTGTGATGATTTCTCACCTGCAAAAGTGAACGTGGACCTACCTAAACAATGACATTAAAGGACCAGGCTTGCTTTTTGTTTTGTTTTTGTTTGAAATCGCTGGCTGACAAGTCTTGTCTTCTTGTCTCGCGGTCGGCAAATCAGAGGCGGAGTCCTGCAGATGTCGATTGTTGGTCCATAAATGCGTTAACATTGAAGAGTTGTGTTTGGAGGATCCATACGTGTGGTAATTCACTCAGCTCTGGTCGGGTTAATCATTAAGGAGACATTCTGATGACCAAAGCCACACACAAGGCTCTGTGACTTTTGTTAAAAAGGGCCCCTGTTTTACCCCCAGATGGGGATGCCGATGAGCCATGACGAGCCATTTCAAAATCTGCCCCCCCCCCCACATAGTGACATCACAAGTGGGAATGTCCACCCAGGTGTATGATGAATAGATCAGCCCAACCAGTTGGTACAGTCCACTCGGTGGCTTGAATGTGGATCCCCATCATAGATCTGGATGAACATTCCCGCTTGTGATGTCTCCGTTTTGCGTCGATTCTGAAATGGCTTGTAGTCATGGCTAAACGGCACCCCACCTGGTCGTAAAATATTGTCTCTTTAATGAACTTTTTCTTTGACAACAATGTGGGTGTACAGCACTAAACCTCTTCTGAACATTTACTATTCAGATGATAACTGTCAGAAAGGCAAGCACTGAATTTACGCAGCTATGCACCCGTTAGTGAGCATTTTTATGTACGTGTTTGTATGTGAACGCAGATAAAAACCAAAATGGGATCTGTTTGAACTGTTAATTCCTAAAATGTTGTGAATATGCTAAGATTACAATACATCATGCAACGTACGTATGGGGATCATTTTAGATTTAGTTACCATGACTAACTTCACCTCTTCATTTCATAAATGACGCTGGAATCCAATGTGAATGTTTTAATTACTCTGTAGCAATTAGAGGTAGACAAAGCAACATTAACAACAGGGAATCCAAGAGACTTTCCTGAACCGAATGTTACACTGCCTCATGACACTTAATGCTGTAATTCATCGATTTATTTTCCGTCTTTTCCTTTCCTTCTAAGCTCTTCTGGCTTGCTTGACACTGGTGGCTTTTGTTGAGGACTCTAGAATGAAAGATCAATTATTGAAATCTTTTGTAATTATATTATACTGTATTGTTTGAATTATTAACTGTTATGCTGTCCTGTGTGTGTGTTCTCCGAATAGATTGTGTGTAATTCAATTCAATTAGTGTGTGTGTGTACAATATGTTTTTTGCTGTGTAATAGTGTGTCATCACATTTCTTCTCCCATTTCATGTGATGTTAGTCCCAATGTTAGTCCCACTAGAAATGCCTCTGAGTGCCTTAATAATACACTGCTTATATATGTCTTGGTTTTGTCTGTTGTTCCACATGGGATTATTCTGAACCTTGTGATCTGTTTGCAAATCGTATACCACTAAAATGTATTTTTTTTATTATTTCTTGATGCTATTGAATTTAATTGCATGATGTCATGTCTATCCATGGTGATGTGTCGGTGCATTCCGTGTGTCTTAATACAGGCTTATTTATGCACTTTATGACGTGGGATTGTCTTACTATACGAACAGCTGGGCATGACTTATACACACGTAATAATCTGCTTTGCCTTAAAAGGTTTCAAATGTGTCTTAAAGTTCAATTAAAAAATATTTCATTTCATGAGATGTAGGCTACTCTTGTTTGCATATGATAAAACAACAAAAAGATGCTCGATTGCGCAATCTTTCTGTTATTAATCATCGCTAAAGAAAGATCACGACAATAATGAAATATGTAGACGCGATTGGTGCGTGTGTGTGTGTGTGTGTGTGTGTCAGTCATCCAATTGGTATGAAAACCATGAACAGGTTTAGTTGACACCTGATTACCTTCATAAATGTGTCGACACCAATGGTGTAGACCGGCCTACCTATTCAGCAGGTCTACATACCAAAACACATTATTGGACAGGAATGTGTTTGATTTTGTTTGCATTATTGTAATACAATTAAAAATCACAACTAACTAAGTTACTGAAAAAAAACCCATGTTACTGGGGAACCTGCAGGCTGGGGCCGGTTCTAGACCCATGTTACTGGGGGGCCTGCAGGCTGGGGCCGGTTCTAGACCCATGTTACTGGGGGGCCTGCAGGCTGGGGCCGGTTCTAGACCCATGTTACTGGGGGGCCTGCAGGCTGGGGCCGGTTGTTTTGTCAGAGGGGCACAATCGACCCGGGACAAGAGACACTGTTACTGGGGGGCCTGCAGGCAGTGGCGGTTCTAGACCCATGTTACTGGGGGGCCTGCAGGCTGGGGCCGGTTCTAGACCCATGTTACTGGGGGGCCTGCAGGCTGGGGCCGGTTCTAGACCCATGTTACTGGGGGGCCTGCAGGCTGGGGGGCCGGTTCTAGACCCATGTTTACTGGGGGGCCTTGCAGGCTTTCAAAATGTTTAGATCAGTGTATAATGTAAAACAAAATAACAAACATAAAATTACCATGTGTGTGTTTTTCAGTAACTTAGTTAGTTGTGATTTTTAATTGTATTACAATAATGCAAACAAAATCAAACACATTCCTGTCCAATAATGTGTTTTGGTATGTAGACCTGCTGAATAGGTAGGCCGGTCTACACCATTGGTGTCGACACATTTATGAAGGT
>PIJE02000282.1:173807-194266 GCA_002895965.2 Coryphaenoides rupestris | reverse complement strand
GGCTGCAGGCTGGGGGGCCGGTTCTAGACCCATGTTTACTGGGGGGCCTTGCAGGCTTTCAAAATGTTTAGATCAGTGTATAATGTAAAACAAAATAACAAACATAAAATTACCATGTGTGTGTTTTTCAGTAACTTAGTTAGTTGTGATTTTTAATTGTATTACAATAATGCAAACAAAATCAAACACATTCCTGTCCAATAATGTGTTTTGGTATGTAGACCTGCTGAATAGGTAGGCCGGTCTACACCATTGGTGTCGACACATTTATGAAGGTAATCAGGTGTCAACTAAACCTGTTCATGGTTTTCATACCAATTGGATGACTGACACACACACACACACACACACACGCACCAATCGCGTCTACATATTTCATTATTGTCGTGATCTTTCTTTAGCGATGATTAATAACAGAAAGATTGCGCAATCGAGCATCTTTTTGTTGTTTTATCATATGCAAACAAGAGTAGCCTACATCTCATGAAATGAAATATTTTTTAATTGAACTTTAAGACACATTTGAAACCATTTAAGGCAAAGCAGATTATTACGTGTGTATAAGTCATGCCCAGCTGTTTGTATAGTAAGACAATCCCACGTCATAAAGTGCATAAATAAGCCTGTATTAAGACACACGGAATGCACCGACACATCACCATGGATAGACATGACATCATGCAATTAAATTCAATAGCATCAAGAAATAATAAAAAAAAATACATTTTAGTGGTATACGATTTGCAAACAGATCACAAGGTTCAGAATAATCCCATGTGGAAACAGTGGTCCAGAGGGAAGACAAAACGAAGACATATATAAGCAGTGTATTATTAAGGCACTCAGAGGCATTTCTAGTGGGTCTAACATTGACATCACATGAAATGGGAGAAGAAATGTGATGACACACTATTACACAGCAAAAAACATATTGTACACACACACACTATTTGAATTACACACAATCTATTCGGAGAACACACACACCCACACAGGACAGCATAGCAGTTAATAATTCAAACAATACAGTATAATATAATTACAAAAGATTTCAATAATTGATCTTTCATTCTAGAGTCGTCAACAAAAGCCACCAGTGTCAAGCAAGCCAGAAGAGCTTAGCAGGAAAGGAAAAGACGGAAAATAAATCGATGAATTACAGCATTAAGTGTCATGAGGCAGTGTAACATTCGGTTCAGGAAAGTCTCTTGGATTCCCTGTTGTTAATGTTGCTTTGTCTACCTCCAATTGCTACAGAGTAATTAAAACATTCACATTGGATTCCAGCGTCATTTATGAAATGAAGAGGTGAAGTTAGTCATGGTAACTAAATCTAAAATGATCCCCATACGTACGTTGCATGATGTATTGTAATCTTAGCATATTCACAACATTTTAGGAATTAACAGTTCAAACAGATCCCATTTTGGTTTTATCTGCGTTCACATACAAACACGTACATAAAAATGCTCACTAACGGGTGCATAGCTGCGTAAATTCAGTGCTTGCCTTTCTGACAGTTATCATCTGAATAGTAAATGTTCAGAAGAGGTTTAGTGCTGTACACCCACATTGTTGTCAAAAAAAAAAAAGTTCATTAAAGAGACAATATTTTACTACCAGGTGGGGTGTCGTTTAGCCATGACTACAAGCCATTGCAGAATCGACGCAAAACGGAGACATCACAAGCGGGAATGTTCATCCAGATCTATGATGGGGATCCACATTCAAGCCACCGAGTGGACTGTACCAACTGGTTGGGCTGATCTATCCATCATACACCTGGGTGGACATTCCCACTTGTGATGTCACTATGTGGGGGGGACAGATTTTGTAATGGCTCATCATGGCTCATCGGCATCCCCATCTGGGGGTAAAACAGGGGCCCTTTTTAACAAAAGTCACAGAGCCTTGTGTGTGGCTTTGGTCATCAGAATGTCTCCTTAATGATTAACCCGACCAGAGCTGAGTGAATTACCACACGTATGGATCCTCCAAACACAACTCTTCAATGTTAACGCATTTATGGACCAACAATCGACATCTGCAGGACTCCGCCTCTGATTTGCCGACCGCGAGACATACCAAAACACATTATTGGACAGGAATGTGTTTGATTTTGTTTGCATTATTGTAATACAATTAAAAATCACAACTAACTAAGTTACTGAAAAAAAAACACATGCTAATTTTATGTGCAAGGGCCCCCAGTAAACATGGGTCTAGAACCGGCCCCCCAGCCTGCAGCCCCCCCCCAAGTAAACATGGGTCTAGAGCCGCCACTGATGGACAGCAGAGAGGTTCCCGCGGCAGGAACACCTGCAGCAGCAGCAGCACTTGTCTCAGGTAACCGGAGAGATGAGGCGCCTACCTGCGGAGGGGGCGGAGCTACGAGGTGATCTAGGTGCGGCTCCCGAGTCTACCAGGTCAACATTGTTTCGTGCAGTCCGGACGGTTTCACTTCAAACCTGTCGTGGGGTCCAATAGCGGCCGTCGGTAAGTAACGCGTCATGAGATCGCTCGTCTATTTGTATTTTAAACTTAAACTGATTTTTCGCTTGTTTTGATGTCGTGAGACTTAATTCAACGCCGCGTTGCATTACATTTGTGTACAATACGCTCTCGGGTTGCATTAAACCAGTCCAACAGGTGTGATGGTCGTAGGCGCTTATTTTAAGGATGCCAGAGCGTTTCCTCTTACTGGTTTTGGATCCCCGTTCATAAAAGCCTTTTTGTCTTTTGTTCGACGGTAATCTCTTAGTTACTATTGCACCGGTTGGGCGGTGGCTCGTATTGACAAACTGTTTTATAAACCACTTAAGTTAACTCTTGTTGACGTTGTTTGACCTCACGCGGGAAACAGAGGACGTTACAAGACGTGAGGAGCGCCACGGCACCAGGAATGTCCTCCAGGCCAAACGGGAGCCCGCCTCCCTATGAATCAGAAAACGGATAGTAAGTATTCTTCCTCACTACCTTTGTCCTGGTCGGCTAATGTCATCATCTGAATCCATAACCATAGTAGTAGCAACACCACTGAAAGACGTTTTGTGTCTTGTCCTTAGCCCGCCACCACAGTCCCAGCCACCACAGTCCCAGCCAGCCTACTCCTACTACCCTGACGATGAGTTCCAACATTTCTACCGATGGACGTCCCCGCCCGGCATCATCAAGATCATGGCGGTCATTGTCATCGTCTTGTCCCTGGGCGTGTTCGCCTGCGTGGCCTCCACACTAGCCTGGGACACCCAGGGCGGTCTGGCCGGGTTCGGGGGCACTGGCGGATATGGCGCTGGGGGATACGGCGGCGGTGGGTACGGCGGCGGCAGTAACTACGGTTCATTCGGAGGCGGGGCGTACGGTGCCGGCAACAGCTACGGCTACGGCGGCATCGGCGGCAACGACCCGCGCAAGGGCAAGGGCTTCATGATCGCCATGGCAGCCATCACCTTCATCATGGCGCTGGTGGTCTTCATCATCATCGTCTCGCACCAGAACCTGTGTCAGTCCAGGAGGTTCTACCTGGCCGTGTTGATCCTGTGCGCCATCCTGGCGTTACTGATGCTCATCGCCTCCATCGTGTACCTGGTGGCGGTGAACCCCATGGCGCAGTCCTCCAGCTCCATCTACGCCGTCCAGATCCAAGGACTCTGCGCCCAGTACCAGCAGCCGGCCCAGACCGGGGTATTCGTCAACCAGTATCTCTACCACTACTGTGTGGTCGAGCCCCAGGAGGTAAGGTGGCCCGAGATGTCTGGGTGTGGCATGGTTTTAAAACAATACTGTGTACTGTAGACCCTTTGGCATCGTTCTCTGGTTTGGGTTTCTCAAGTCCCCCTCTCATTTTGATTTGTTCATCAGGCGATCGCGGTGGTCTGCGGGTTCCTGGTCACCGCTGCGCTGATCGTCATGCTAGTGTTCGCCCTGAAGACCCGCCAGAAGATCCGCGGCTATTGGCAGGGAGACAACATCCTGTGGAAAGAAAGGTGAAGGTGTTTGACCGAGGCTGCAGCCCCCCCGGGGACGTGGAGGCGTGGGTGAGCTGGCGCGTTCCGACAAAATGTCCTGTTTCCTTAGGGTTCTCCTTGCTGCCTTTCAGTATTGTGTCATTTCATAGGTGCTTTTTTAGAAAGCCAAATGGGCGCAGTAGCTCAGGAGGTAAGATCGGTTGTCTGGCAAGGTTGCTGGTTCGATCCCTTTGCTAAGTGTCGAGGTGTCTCTGAGCAAGACGCCACCTTAACCCTAACTGCTCCTGACGTGTGGTTGTTACCTTGCATGGTGCCATCCACCGTCGGTGTGAATGTGAGGCAACTGTAAAGCGCTTTGGATTAAAAGTGGCTGTATAAATGCAATACATTTACCAGGAAATATATAAAATACTCTCACTAGCTAGCAGCTACAAAATGGCATTGGTCTTGAATGCCCCCTTGGTTAATTTGAAGCCAGCTTCTGCGATCTGAGAAGCTAGCATGTTTGGGGTGGAAACATGAAGGCGACGGAGAGCTACTCAAGTTTGCGTTAGACTCTTTTTCCTGTTTTTGTTGTCGACAGAGCTCATGGAAGGCACGCGAGCACATAGTGGTGGAACCAGTTTGGTCGCTCGCTGCTGCAGGGCGATTTGACAGAGCGGGGGGAGGGGGAGGGTAACAGTGTGTGACACCGGGAAGAGCTCTTGGTTTCAGGGTGTGGTGTTGACATGGACGGCACTCTCGTACGCCATGGTTTCTAGCTGTTTCGTGGGGGGGGGGTTTCGATTGAGGGTTGGTTCGTCATTGTTGGACAACACTGGGTTGAGTGTGGTCACTTGAACTGAACTATACTATCAGAGGCAGGTCAACCACACTTGATTTATTTGTAAAGGTTGTTATTATTGAATACCTAAACCCATTAGTGAAAATCTCCTCTTACAGCCCCCCCTCCCCACCCCTCGCCCTTTTTGTTTATTTACTTTGTTTGTTACTGGGGGGCGGCAGTAGCTCAGGAGGTAAGAGTGGTTGTCTGCCAACTGGAAGGTTGCTGGTTCGATCCCCAGGCTCCACCTAGCTAAGTGTCGTGGTGTCCCTGAGCAAGACACCTAACCCTACCTGCTCCTGACGTGTTGGTTGCTACCTTGTATGGTTGGCACCGCCGTCGGTGTTGAATGGGTGAATGTGAGGCAACTGTAAAGCGCTTTGGATAAAAGCGCGATATAAATGCAAACCATTTACCATTTACTGTAAATATTCAACAATTCATTTGGGATTTTGGGGTAGTTGAAATGTTGAATGAGTATTTATTTAATAAAGACATTTTTATTATTATTATATAACTGGAGCACTCTCATTCCCCATGTGCCATCACTAATAAACATCAATTAAATCAATTGGAATGATTTCATTGCCTTCTCCCTCTGGTCTTGTGTCGACTCCATTTTGATCCAATGTGTGTGGATCTTTCTGTCCGCCTGTCAGGTGAACAATGTGTCCGCCCCCCGCAGAAGAGGAGATCATGTCCAACTACCCGATGAAGCCTGCCAGCTCCCGGGACCGCCTGGACGACAGCAACAGCTACGACAAGCCCCCCACCAACTACAGCCCTGTGTGAGTATCGTCTGCTTTTATTTTGAAGGGGATTTTTTATGCAGTGGAGTGCCGTGTATTCACACTCAGGGCCACCCCTCCCGCATTTTGCGCAATATGCGAAATGAATGCGCATTTGCGCTACAGTGAGGCGCGTTGGGCACCAAGTCAAAGTCTCTCGAGATAGGGGGGGTCTGGTGAGGATGGTGAGCCTGACAAAGTTCCGTTAATTGTTGGTCCTGGTCAGGGGGGGGGAGTGACACAAGCTGACAGGTTCAAACTGCACCATTTTCATTAAATAAGTTTGAGAAGCTAAACATTTTCCTCGATTTGGGTTGTGTATCATTAAGGGGTGATGGTGGGTCCTGGAGCCAGACCAGTTGAGAACCACTGGTCTAGACCACTCCACCCTGAAGGTTTATACCACTGCCTCCACCCTGAAGGGAAAACCATTTTTTTTTTAATTTGCCTAATGCTCCCAAAGGACGTGTTATGTTTTTCTTCCTTTTTACAAAAATATTTGTTTACAATTTGCGTAATTCCCTAAAAACATATATATATATATATATATATATATATATATATATTAATACACATTTAGTTAAGCTTTTTTTTTGTGTTCTTACATTTTTTATATTTTTGTATTTTTTTCTGACCCACTATTTTCATTTAGTTTAATGTATTTTTTTATTGTTATTTTCATCATTCATTCATTTGTTTTTAATGTCTCCTTTGTTCCCCTGCAGCGAGTTCCCGCGCATCACCAACGAGGACATGCGCGTGGCGTACAAGCGGGAGTTTGACCGCGACCACCAGGAGTACAAGGACCTGCAGGCCGAGCTGGACGCCGTCAACCGCAAGCTGTCCGACGTAGACAAGGAGCTGGACGACCTGCAGCAGGGCAGCCCACAGTTCCTGGTGAGAAGCCCTCCCCCTTTTCCTCTCTCTCCCGTCATCGCCGGTGAACTGTTAGGCAGGTTGGGGTAGTAGTGAGAGAGAGAGAGAGGGGAAGAAGGGAAGTCTTGTATGGCAGTGTCATTGGTGTGTATTCAATGAAATGTCTTGGAATATTTTGGTGCATTTTTTGTGACAGTGAAGATCGATAGTATGTGGAAATGTAAAATAGGACTGCAGGCAGGTGGGGGAATCGAACCTGCGGTCGCCAACACACACAGAGGCCGTATTCCAGACGTGGTTGGCGCACTAGAGTTGTGCCACTCGGGGAAATCTCTTGTGCAAAAGGCTCCTACAACCCACTAGGCGACCAGTCGTTCAGTGTAGTACTGTCTGACACTGAACGACTGGTCATGGAGATCAGTCAGTCAGTCGGTCGGGTCGGTGGTCCTCACGACTGGGAACATGCGGCGACTCAAAACTATCATTATGATTATCCGCTTTTTATCCGTTTTCTCTGAAAACTGTCCGAGTTTCACAGGAACACCGCTCACGTCCTCATGCTAACGGTTCCCGTAGCAAGAGATGTGGCAGACTCGTCACAGCCCATCATACTAACGGCATTCCTCCGAACACGAGGCCGTAAATAATTTCTTTAACGAAGTCCTTTTTTTACCACCACCATTGTTTGTCGAACTTGTAGGAATCGTAGACACTCTAGCAGTTGTCGTTGTAAACAGTGAACGCACTCCTGGTTCATTCACATTTTCTTCCTCTTGACCTCACATCACATTGGCCGTTCTCAAAATCAAATCTCATTGGCTGTTGCCAGCGCAATCGCCGATCTCAGACTTGTGAGTCTGAGCCTTTAATGTGTGTGTGTGTGTGTGTGTGTGTGCATTGTGTGATTTTCTAACGTTTTGTCACACGTTGCCTCTGCAGGATGCCCTGGACGAGTACAACAAGCTGAAGGACTTCAAGAAGGTACGCAAAGACTCGTAACTCATGTTTATTCTCTTGTGTGCACGTTGTTGTGCCTGCTTTTATTTGCTTTTCGGTCACATGGTCTGCAGATCACCAAAAGAAATGAATAAAGCAGCAACTGTAATTCATGGCAGTAAATTCCAACCCAAACCGCACATTTGGGGAACTTTTCATAATTCCTGCGCTTCCTCTTGTGTGTATTTTTATTTTTAAGCTAAAAAATGTGGACTATTTGTTTTTACTCAACGTTTGCAGATTGAAGATGAATAAGCAACTGTATTTCATAGCTGTAAAGTCTGAATCAAACATTCAAGATGTTGTTCAGCATTTCATTTACAATCTGTTGTGCATGTGCATTTTAAGCATGTCATATTTCTATAAAGAATTATATTATATAATTATTACAAGGTAAGTTTAAGATGGAGTAACAATTTCATGGGTATGAAATCCAACTGGAATCGTGTGTGTGTGGTGTGTGTTGTGGTGTGTGTGTGTGTGGTGTGTTGTGTGTGTGTGTGTGTGTGGTGTGTGTGTTGTGTGTGTGTGTGTGTGTTGCTGTGTGTGTGTGTTGCTGTGTGTTGCGGTGTGTTGTGTTGTGGTGTGGTGTTGTGTGTTGTGTGTGCGCATAATATCTCAGGAATAATAATAATAGTTGTCATATTATAATAATGTCGTCTACTTCGTGTTTTCCCGCCACAACACAGTCTGCAGACTACCAGATGAACAAGCGGCGGTGCAAGTATCTGAAGGGGAAGCTGAACCACATTAAGAAGATGGTGAGCGACTTCGACCGGGCCTGAACCAGTGCTGACCAGTTCCCTCCCTTTTAGAGGTCCTCCCTCAGAGCTCCTCCCACCGCAGAATCACCTCCGTTGAGCTCCTCCCCCTTCCCATCTCTAAGCTGGGACTCAACATTCCATGCAGAGTATTGAGCAGATTTTTAAGCAAGGTTATTATTATTATTATTATTATTATTATTATTATTATTTTAAACAAACAGGAAATGACTCAACTGGATGACTGTTTTAACCGATGGACCTTTCTGGAAACCCCTCTATGTGCTTAATTTTTATTTTCCGTTTTTTCACTTAGCATGTCAATTTTATGAATGCTTTTCTTGTTTTTTGTAGTGTTTTTAAAATGTACTCTGCCATTGTTTTGGTCTGGTACAAAACGTGTAAATATTTGGGAAGAAGAATTTTTTAACTGTAGCAACATTCTGTTGTAGTGATGTGTATGGATTCAAGTGTTTTGGTGTGCATGAAAAAAGACTATTGTGCCTGTAATAAATAGCTTTTAAAGTGTGTGTGTGTGTGTGTTGTGTGGTGTGTGTGTGTGTCACATTTTATCATCTCATTAGTTTTTTTCTTAAACATGTTACATTACAACAAACAGACACACTGAAGCAGCAGAAGCAAGTTAAATAGTTAAAGACCAGCTTTTTGATTTCTGAAATACTTTTCTGTTAAAGTGATGGACAACAGGATCTAAAAATGTTACACTATGTATTAATATGCATCTCAGAGTCAGCTGATAAAGTCAGTCTTGGAAAGACTCACGATTGTAGGGGTGTGGCTTGACCACATGAGTGTATGGTGATTGGTTACTGGCTTGGCTAGTATCCAGGAGGGAAAATGGACTCTGCCCATTAAATCAGCTTAAAGGAATACAAGGAAATCAATAGAAATTATGAGCTTACCATAGATTCCATTGAACAACCCTGACTTGGTCTCACTCCAAGCTGATACTAGCCATAGCCCTAAACCATGATATGGCCTTAACTCATGATATAGCCCTATCCTTCACCCATGATATACCTGTAATCCATGATATAGCCCTAAACATAACCCATGATATAGCCTTAACCAATGATATAGATCTAGCCCATGATATAGATCTAAACCATGATATAGCCTTAAACCTAACCCATGATATAGTTCTAACCATAACCCATGATATAGCCGCAACCCACAATATAGATCTAAGCCATGATATAGCGCTAACCCATGATAAGGCCCTGACCCTAACCCATGCTATAGCCCTGACCCTAACCCATGATATTGCCCCTGCTGCTGTAGACGCAGATCCTGGATAAACACCCAGCCAAGGTCAAGCTCTTTTCCTTTCTAATTTGACAGAAGACACTATACTGTTCAGTTAAAAACATAAATGCCATAATCTTTTTGTTGCTTGTTTTTGTTTTCTAATTTGCTAGAGTTTCCCATATACATCAAAACATGAACAAGGAGGTCCAGGGTGGAGGTCCAGGGTCGAGTCTCTGGGGGGTCAGGCTGTTTTCAGATGCTCGCCTTGCATAGAGTGCCTCCTCAACAAGGCCCTCCTGGCCGCCTCCTTGGGATGTCCGGGCGGAGCGCAGGGGAGAAACGTCTTGAGGCCGACAGTCTTCTCGCAGAATTCCTTCCCGGCGCTCCGGGCCATCTTGCTCCCGCTCAGCACCGGGCTGTGGTTGCGTTGGGCCGGATTCAGCTGCAGTGGCGGCAGGCACCGCGGGTGGTACTGCCCCGAGACGAGGTGATCCAGGAGGAACGCGCCCGATCCCCGACGCTCGAACCCTGGGAGTGCCCTCCTGGCCACCAGGCCCGGGGCCTCCAGGGACTCCCTGGAGGACGAGGAGGAGGAGCAGGAGCCCAAGAGGATGGAGGAGCGCGAGGTGACCATCCGCCTGCACTCTGCGGGGGGTCTGGCTCTCTCCTGGATCTCCTCCAGACTCATGGTCTTCAGGGCGAGCTGGGGGTCGGAGGCGTAGTGGTCGGCGCCCAGCCTGCGCCGGTGGATAATGGGGTCCAGGCTGGCGAGGGCCACGCTGTGGTGGGTCTTGCCGCAGCTCAACGAGGCAGAGGGGGACACGGCACTCCCCGTCCCGGGGGAGGCCTGGTGCTGCGGGGTGTGGAGGTTTGGGTGCGAGGCGGAGTGGGAAGAGCAGACCCCGGGTAGGGATATTTTATGAGGTCCTTGTTTGTGGTCGCGGCCCACAAGCATTTCCTTTTCCTCTTCCCCTCTTTCAGTCTGGCTTCCTCTTTTCTCCTCCGCCAGCCTCTTGTCTGGCTTGTTTATGCCTTCCGTCATCGCGTTGCCGGGACCTCGGTGTGCGCCGAAGCAGACACAGCCAGCGAGGGTGTTGTCAGTGTTGTAGGCTTTCCTCTCGGCATCTGGCGTGTCCAACCTGAGGTACGAGAGCTCCTCCTTGGGGTGGCGCTCAGATGGAAGGTTCTCCTTCGACAACCGGTCAACGGTGGTTGCAGGAGGAACCTGGCAACCCAGCGACACAGGGATCTTAAGCCAGGGTTCAGAGTTCAACCGCAGGAGGGGTTGCTGCTGCAGCCGGCTCGACCAGTGCCCCGGTCCCGGGTCCCGGAGTCCCCGTGTCGGGGAGCAGGGGTTGGGGCTCCGCCCGCTGCACACCAAGCATTGGTTCTCCTTGAAGGAAAACACCTGCGAGCGGGGACCCGACGACCCAGAAGGCCCAGACCCGGTGCACTGCGGCGACGTGACGATCTGGACCTCGGAGGGAGAGGCGGGGTCCTGGGAGGTCTTGGTGTCCAGCATGATGTGAGGCGCTAGACCGTGGAGATACTGCCTGGGCTGGGCTCTCCCAGTGAGGCCGCCACCGCCGCCACCACCGCCGCCATCCGTGGTGATGAAGATCACCTCCTTGCCCTGGCTCTTGTAGGCATCCAGCAGCAGCCTCAGCACCTTCTGGTCTCCGGCGGTGAGCGCGTACACCAGCGCCGAGGTCCCGCTCCGGTCCTCCAGGCCCGGGTCGGCGCCACCGGCCAGCAGCAGCGCCACTGGCTCCGGGCCGGCGCGCTCGCGGCAGGCGTGCATCAAAGCCGAGCGGCCCTCCTTGTCCTGGATGTTGGGGTCGGCGCCCCGCTCCAGCAGGTACTTGAGGAGCTTACCAGCAGCCGGCCCAGACCGGGGTATTCGTCAACCAGTATCTCTACCACTACTGTGTGGTCGAGCCCCAGGAGGTAAGGTGGCCCGAGATGTCTGGGTGTGGCATGGTTTTAAAACAATACTGTGTACTGTAGACCCTTTGGCATCGTTCTCTGGTTTGGGTTTCTCAAGTCCCCCTCTCATTTTGATTTGTTCATCAGGCGATTGCGGTGGTCTGCGGGTTCCTGGTCACCGCTGCGCTGATCGTCATGCTAGTGTTCGCCCTGAAGACCCGCCAGAAGATCCGCGGCTATGGCAAGAGCAACATCCTGTGGAAGAAGGTGAAGGTGTTGGACGAGCTGCAGCCCCCCGGGGACGTGGAGGCGTGGGTGAGTGGCCGTGCCGACAAAATGTCCTGTTCCTTAGGGTTCTCCTTGCTGCCTTTCTAGTATTGTGTCATTTCATAGGTGCTTTTTTAGAAAGCCAAATGGGCGGCAGTAGCTCAGGAGGTAAGATCGGTTGTCTGGCAAGCGGAAGGTTGCTGGTTCGATCCCTTTGCTAAGTGTCGAGGTGTCTCTGAGCAAGACGCCACCTTAACCCTAACTGCTCCTGACGTGTTGGTTGTTACCTTGCATGGTTGGCACCACCGTCGGTGTGAATGTGAGGCAACTGTAAAGCGCTTTGGATAAAAGTGCTGTATAAATGCAATACATTTACCAGGAAATATATAAAATACTCTCACTAGCTAGCAGCTACAAAATGATATTGGTCTTGAATGCCCCCTTGGTTAATTTGAAGCCAGCTTCTGCGATCTGAGAAGCTAGCATGTTTGGGGTGGAAACATGAAGGTGACGGAGAGCTACTCAAGTTTGCGTTAGCCTCTTTTTCCTGTTTTTGTTGTCGACAGAGCACCTGGAAGGCACGCGAGCACATAGTGGTCGAACCAGTTTGGTCGCTCGCCGCTGCAGGGCGATTTGACAGAGCGGGGGGAGGGGGAGGGTAACAGTGTGTGACACCGGGAAGAGCTCTTGGTTTCAGGGTGTGGTGTTGACATGGACGGCACTCTCGTACGCCATGGTTTCCTAGCTGTTTCGTGGGGGGGGGTTTTCGATTGAGGGTTGGTTCGTCATTGTTGGACAACACTGGGTTGAGTGTGGTCACTTGAACTGAACTATACTATCAGAGGCAGGTCAACCACACTTGATTTATTTGTAAAGGTTGTTATTATTGAATACCTAAACCCATTAGTGAAAATCTCCTCTTACAGCCCCCCCTCCCCACCCCTCGCCCTTTTTGTTTATTTACTTTGTTTGTTACTGGGGGGCGGCAGTAGCTCAGGAGGTAGAGTGGTTGTCTGCCAACTGGAAGGTTTGCTGGTTCGCTCCGCTTAGCTAAGTGTCGTGGTGTCCCTGAGCAAGACACCTAACCCTACCTGCTCCTGACGTGTTGGTTGCTACCTTGTATGGTTGGCACCGCCGTCGGTGTTGAATGGGTGAATGTGAGGCAACTGTAAAAGCGCTTTGGATAAAAAGCGAGATATAAATGCAAAACCATTTACCATTTACTGTAAATATTCAAACAATTCATTTGGGGATTTTGGGGTAGTTGAAATGTTGAATGAGTATTTATTTAATAAAGACATTTTTATTATTATTATATAACTGGAGCACTCTCATTCCCCATGTGCCATCACTAATAAACATCAATTAAATCAATTGGAATGATTTCATTGCCTTCTCCCTCTGGTCTTGTGTCGACTCCATTTTGATCCAATGTGTGTGGATCTTTCTGTCCGCCTGTCAGGTGAACAATGTGTCCGCCCCCGCAGAAGAGGAGATCATGTCCAACTACCCGATGAAGCCTGCAGCTCCCGGGACCGCGCTGGACGGACAGCAACAGCTACGACAAGCCCCCCACCAACTACAGCCCTGTGTGAGTATCGTCTGCTTTTATTTTGAAGGGGATTTTTTATGCAGTGGAGTGCCGTGTATTCACACTCAGGGCCACACCTCCCGCATTTTGCGCAATATGCGAAATGGGTGCGCATTTGCGCTACAGTGAGGCGCGTTGGGCACCAAGTCAAAGTCTCTCGAGATAGGGGGGGTCTGGTGAGGATGGTGAGCCTGACAAAGTTCCGTTAATTGTTGGTCCTGGTCAGGGGGGGGAGTGACACAAGCTGACAGGTTCAAACTGCACCATTTTCATTAAATAAGTTTGAGAAGCTAAACATTTTCCTCGATTTGGGTTGTGTATCATTAAGGGGTGATGGTGGGTCCTGGAGCCAGACCAGTTGAGAACCACTGGTCTAGACCACTCCACCCTGAAGGTTTATACCACTGCCTCCACCCTGAAGGGAAAACCATTTTTTTTTTAATTTGCCTAATGCTCCCAAAGGACGTGTTATGTTTTTCTTCCTTTTTACAAAAATATTTGTTTACAATTTGCGTAATTCCCTAAAAACATATATATAATATATATATATATATATAATATATATTAGTGGTGGGACTCGATTAAAAAATGTTATCTAATTAATTAGAGGCTTTGTAATTAATTCATCGAAATTAATCACATTTTAATCGCATATCAATATTTGACACGAGAAGCAACATTTTTCAATTCAAATGGATTTTGGTATACGAGTGAATCAATGAATATACATGTACAGTACATATACATATACATACGTTTAAGCAGCTAAATCCTGTTTATTTTAGCTACACAGACCAACAGATCAGTGCAGCAATTTTAGGAATAATTTCAAACACAATGTACCTAACCTCACCTGACCTAATGTTACACTAGTCCCAGCCCTAATATATATATATTTGCAAAAAACGAACCAACCTGTATATCCACTGTTCAATGTGGAACACAGTGGGAGTGTTAACTCTGTTACACTGAAGGGTTGCAGCAAACTTATTTTGTAGACGGTGGTGGATATAAACCTGCCGTAACACGTCTCTGCCATAATGGCACCCTACTGAGGTAGACAAGGAGCTGGACGACCTGCAGCAGGGCAGCCCACAGTTCCTGGTGAGAAGCCCTCCCCCTTTTCCTCTCTCTCCCGTCATCGCCGGTGAACTGTTAGGCAGGTTGGGGTAGTAGTGAGAGAGAGAGAGAGGGGAAGAAGGGAAGTCTTGTATGGCAGTGTCATTGGTGTGTATTCAATGAAATGTCTTGGAATATTTTGGTGCATTTTTTGTGACAGTGAAGATCGATAGTATGTGGAAATGTAAAATAGGACTGCAGGCAGGTGGGGGAATCGAACCTGCGGTCGCCAACACACACAGGGGCCGTATTGCAGACGTGGTTGGCGCACTAGAGTTGTGCCACTCGGGGAAATCTCTTGTGTAAAAGGCTCCTACAACCCACTAGGCGACCAGTCGTTCAGTATAGTACTGTCTGACACTGAACGACTGGTCATGGAGATCAGTCAGTCAGTCAGTCAGTCGGTCGGGTCGGTGGTCCTCACGACTGGGAACATGCGGCGACTCAAAACTATCATTATGATTATCCGCTTTTTATCCGTTTTCTCTGAAAACTGTCCGAGTTTCACAGGAACACCGCTCACGTCCTCATGCTAACGGTTCCCGTAGCAAGAGATGTGGCAGACTCGTCACAGCCCATCATACTAACGGCATTCCTCCGAACACGAGGCCGTAAATAATTTCTTTAACGAAGTCCTTTTTTTACCACCACCATTGTTTGTCGAACTTGTAGGAATCGTAGACACTCTAGCAGTTGTCGTTGTAAACAGTGAACGCACTCCTGGTTCATTCACATTTTCTTCCTCTTGACCTCACATCACATTGGCCGTTCTCAAAATCAAATCTCATTGGCTGTTGCCAGCGCAATCGCCGACCTCAGACTTGTGAGTCTGAGCCTTTAATGTGTGTGTGTGTGTGTGTGTGTGTGTGTGCATTGTGTGATTTTCTAACGTTTTGTCACACGTTGCCTCTGCAGGATGCCCTGGACGAGTACAACAAGCTGAAGGACTTCAAGAAGGTACGCAAAGACTCGTAACTCATGTTTATTCTCTTGTGTGCACGTTGTTGTGCCTGCTTTTATTTGCTTTTCGGTCACATGGTCTGCAGATCACCAAAAGAAATGAATAAAGCAGCAACTGTAATTCATGGCAGTAAATTCCACACCAAACCGTACATTTGGGGAACTTTTCATAATTCCTGCGCTTCCTCTTGTGTGTATTTTTATTTTTAAGCTAAAAAATGTGGACTATTTGTTTTTACTCAACGTTTGCAGATTGAAGATGAATAAGCAACTGTATTTCATAGCTGTAAAGTCTGAATCAAACATTCAAGATGTTGTTCAGCATTTCATTTACAATCTGTTCATGTGCATTTTAAGCATGTCATATTTCTATAAAGAATTATATTATATAATTATTACAAGGTAAGTTTAAGATGGAGTAACAATTTCATGGGTATGAAATCCAACTGGAATCGTGTGTGTGTGTGTGTGTGTGTGTGTGTGTGTGTGTGTGTGTGTGTGTGTGTGTGTGTGTGTGTGTGTGTGTGTGTGTGTGTGTGTGTGTGTGTGTGTGTGTGTGTGTGTGTGTGTGTGTGTGTGCATAATATCTCAGGAATAATAATAATAGTTGTCATATTATAATAATGTCGTCTACTTCGTGTTTTCCCGCCACAACACAGTCTGCAGACTACCAGATGAACAAGCGGCGGTGCAAGTATCTGAAGGGGAAGCTGAACCACATTAAGAAGATGGTGAGCGACTTCGACCGGGCCTGAACCAGTGCTGACCAGTTCCCTCCCTTTTAGAGGTCCTCCCTCAGAGCTCCTCCCACCGCAGAATCACCTCCGTTGAGCTCCTCCCCCTTCCCATCTCTAAGCTGGGACTCAACATTCCATGCAGAGTATTGAGCAGATTTTTAAGCAAGGTTATTATTATTATTATTATTATTATTATTATTATTTTAAACAAACAGGAAATGACTCAACTGGATGACTGTTTTAACCGATGGACCTTTCTGGAAACCCCTCTATGTGCTTAATTTTTATTTTCCGTTTTTTCACTTAACATGTCAATTTTATGAATGCTTTTCTTGTTTTTTGTAGTGTTTTTAAAATGTACTCTGCCATTGTTTTGGTCTGGTACAAAACGTGTAAATATTTGGGAAGAAGAATTTTTTAACTGTAGCAACATTCTGTTGTAGTGATGTCTTATGGATTCAAGTGTTTTGATGTGCATGAAAAAAGACTATTGTGCCTGTAATAAATAGCTTTTAAAGTGTGTGTGTGTGTGTTGTGTGGTGTGTGTGTGTGTCACATTTTATCATCTCATTTGTTTTTTTCTTAAACATGTTACATTACAACAAACAGACACACTGAAGCAGCAGAAGCAAGTTAAATAGTTAAAGACCAGCTTTTTGATTTCTGAAATACTTTTCTGTTAAAGTGATGGACAACAGGATCTAAAAATGGTACACTATGTATTAATATGCATCTCAGAGTCAGCTGATAAAGTCAGTCTTGGAAAGACTCATGATTGTAGGGGTGTGGCTTGACCACATGAGTGTATGGTGATTGGTTACTGGCTTGGCTAGTATCCAGGAGGGAAAATGGACTCTGCCCATTAAATCAGCTTGAAGGAATACAAGGAAATCAATAGAAATTATGAGCTTACCATAGATTCCATTGAACAACCCTGACTTGGTCTCACTCCAAGCTGATACTAGCCATAGCCCTAAACCATGATATGGCCTTAACTCATGATATAGCCCTATCCTTCACCCATGATATACCTGTAATCCATGATATAGCCCTAAACATAACCCATGATATAGCCTTAACCAATGATATAGATCTAGCCCATGATATAGATCTAAACCATGATATAGCCTTAAACCTAACCCATGATATAGTTCTAACCATAACCCATGATATAGCCGCAACCCACAATATAGATCTAAGCCATGATATAGCGCTAACCCATGATAAGGCCCTGACCCTAACCCATGCTATAGCCCTGACCCTAACCCATGATATTGCCCCTGCTGCTGTAGACGCAGATCCTGGATAAACACCCAGCCAAGGTCAAGCTCTTTTCCTTTCTAATTTGACAGAAGACACTATACTGTTCAGTTAAAAACATAAATGCCATAATCTTTTTGTTGCTTGTTTTTGTTTTCTAATTTGCTAGAGTTTCCCATATACATCAAAACATGAACGTGGAGGTCCAGGGTCGAGTCTCTGGGGGGTCAGGCTGTTTTCAGATGCTCGCCTTGCATAGAGTGCCTCCTCAACAAGGCCCTCCTGGCCGCCTCCTTGGGATGTCCGGGCGGAGCGCAGGGGAGAAACGTCTTGAGGCCGACAGTCTTCTCGCAGAATTCCTTCCCGGCGCTCCGGGCCATCTTGCTCCCGCTCAGCACCGGGCTGTGGTTGCGTTGGGCCGGATTCAGCTGCAGTGGCGGCAGGCACCGCGGGTGGTACTGCCCCGAGACGAGGTGATCCAGGAGGAACGCGCCCGATCCCCGACGCTCGAACCCTGGGAGTGCCCTCCTGGCCACCAGGCCCGGGGCCTCCAGGGACTCCCTGGAGGACGAGGAGGAGGAGCAGGAGCCCAAGAGGATGGAGGAGCGCGAGGTGACCATCCGCCTGCACTCTGCGGGGGGTCTGGCTCTCTCCTGGATCTCCTCCAGACTCATGGTCTTCAGGGCGAGCTGGGGGTCGGAGGCGTAGTGGTCGGCGCCCAGCCTGCGCCGGTGGATAATGGGGTCCAGGCTGGCGAGGGCCACGCTGTGGTGGGTCTTGCCGCAGCTCAACGAGGCAGAGGGGGACACGGCACTCCCTGTCCCGGGGGAGGCCTGGTGCTGCGGGGTGTGGAGGTTTGGGTGCGAGGCGGAGTGGGAAGAGCAGACCCCGGGTAGGGATATTTTATGAGGTCCTTGTTTGTGGTCGCGGCCCACAAGCATTTCCTTTTCCTCTTCCCCTCTTTCAGTCTGGCTTCCTCTTTTCTCCTCCGCCAGCCTCTTGTCTGGCTTGTTTATGCCTTCCGTCATCGCGTTGCCGGGACCTCGGTGTGCGCCGAAGCAGACACAGCCAGCGAGGGTGTTGTCAGTGTTGTAGGCTTTCCTCTCGGCATCTGGCGTGTCCAACCTGAGGTACGAGAGCTCCTCCTTGGGGTGGCGCTCAGATGGAAGGTTCTCCTTCGACAACCGGTCAACGGTGGTTGCAGGAGGAACCTGGCAACCCAGCGACACAGGGATCTTAAGCCAGGGTTCAGAGTTCAACCGCAGGAGGGGTTGCTGCTGCAGCCGGCTCGACCAGTGCCCCGGTCCCGGGTCCCGGAGTCCCCGTGTCGGGGAGCAGGGGTTGGGGCTCCGCCCGCTGCACACCAAGCATTGGTTCTCCTTGAAGGAAAACACCTGCGAGCGGGGACCCGACGACCCAGAAGGCCCAGACCCGGTGCACTGCGGCGACGTGACGATCTGGACCTCGGAGGGAGAGGCGGGGTCCTGGGAGGTCTTGGTGTCCAGCATGATGTGAGGCGCTAGACCGTGGAGATACTGCCTGGGCTGGGCTCTCCCAGTGAGGCCGCCACCGCCGCCACCACCGCCGCCATCCGTGGTGATGAAGATCACCTCCTTGCCCTGGCTCTTGTAGGCATCCAGCAGCAGCCTCAGCACCTTCTGGTCTCCGGCGGTGAGCGCGTACACCAGCGCCGAGGTCCCGCTCCGGTCCTCCAGGCCCGGGTCGGCGCCACCGGCCAGCAGCAGCGCCACTGGCTCCGGGCCGGCGCGCTCGCGGCAGGCGTGCATCAAAGCCGAGCGGCCCTCCTTGTCCTGGATGTTGGGGTCGGCGCCCCGCTCCAGCAGGTACTTGAGGAGCTTGGCACGGCTGGCGCTCTGCCCGTCGGCGTGTTGCGTGAGACACGCCACCATCAGCGGCGTCTGGCCGTGGCGGTCGCTCTCGTTGACGTAGGCACCGCCCTCCAGCAGCAGCCGCGTGAGGCGCAGGCGCCGCAGGTACACCGCCCGCAGCAGCGGGTTGGCTGAGTCGCCTGCCACGGCCGTCGCACACTCTTCTCCATCCATGAGCGGTTGGTGTTGTTGCTGCTGCGGTCCACCCTGGGGGGTCGTCACGGTCTGGCAGCTGTGGGATGAGAACACAGTCCCTTAACCTGCACCATGTACGTTTTCCCATCAGCAGCCTCTAGTGGATGGAATACAGTTATAGCTGTATCCTTTTCAGACGACAGCAGACGATGTCGTCTGAGTGGACCAGAATAAAACGATTTATTGAGAGATATTCCCTGGACGGATTGACTCGTGGATGGGCGTGTTTTATTCTTGAGATGGAGTGAATAGCTCCAGTTATATAGCAGTTAAATAGCTCAAGTTAAAAATGCAGGTTTAAAACATCATAAAATGGTAAAGGTAGGGTAAAGGTCTCGATAAACAGATGTAAAATAGTGTGGATATTCTGATTATTTCCCTTCAATTGTGATATTTGTGATATTTGTATTGTTCTGTTGCACATTCCGCTGATCATCGCCACTTTTTCATTTCACTGCATATCCTGTATGTGAATGTGACAATTAAACATCTTGAATCTTGAATTCTTGAATCATGAATTTTGTATTACTGTCACCAATATGATTAACCAATTAGCATGATAATTCATTGTTTATGTCATTAAAATTAATAATATCTAGGCAACACACACACACACATTAAGATGTGTCTGTTGGTGATGTCAATGCATCCAAGGTCGTAGTGTATTGTGGCTGCAGCTAAACTGCGGCTAAACTCCTCTAGACATGTGACATAACCATGACATAGCAACAGCTGTAGCAGCTACAGTACAGACTAAGATGAGAACCACTAATTGTATGTCCTTCAACCCACTGTAGCCATAATCAGTATCAATATTGATCTTATCTCCATAGGAACTACAACTCTGACGAACACAACTCATTCCAGGGTGACAGAAAATAATCCCGAGCAGATCAGGAAGAACCGGCAGATAGTGACAAATTGCAGATAAGGATTCAGAATACAAATAAACCGTGGCATAGACAGTCGTGTTTGATGTTTGTTAAGAATGTCAAAGTGCGTGTGTGTGTGTGGGTGTGTGTGGGTGTGTGTGT